>OMLC01103135.1:18000-35770 GCA_900302585.1 Regalecus glesne | reverse complement strand
TCAATCACATTTTTCCCAACATATGAACAGCCGATTTATGCCTCGTTTAAATTTCTGAATTTCTATTAGTCCATTAATATGTGTTTAAAGAAAAAAATACTGTAGAATATCCATTTCTGGGGTTACGGGTATGATGCAATAGGTAGAAGTTGCAACAAAGCACCATACCATGAACAATCCTCAATCATATTATGGATTTAAAATGTTTGCAGGTTTCCTTATCAGTACATAAGAGAAGCAAAAACAACAACCAACTAGATGGATCCCAAATCCACTTCCTTTTTTACAAAAGGAATTGGCAAAGAGCAAATCAAGGACAGCTACCATCCTCAAAGGGATTAATCAGCGTGTAGGGAATATCTTTAACTTATCAAACAGATTGGAGGACAATACAAAAACTAGTCAAATGTACACCTTCCCCCTTGACCACGGAACTATTCCATGTCAAACATGAACTTTTCTAAAAATGTTATCGGGAGTTAATGGGGGGGGAAGAAACACGGCGGAGGTTATGTTGCGCTACTCTGTGTTGAAATTAACTGCAGCATATGACCAGTTAATTAACTTAGCACACCGAGGCTTTTGAAAATGAAAGAAGCAATCGAGGAGGAAATAAAAACAAAAATGGGAGCAGGCACAAACACAAACACATACCAGAGGGACAAGGGAAAAAGAGAAAAAAAAAACTGTTCAGTTACCTTTCCCCACATTCTTTTTGGTAGCTGACGAAGGAGAGGGAATCATAGGTAATTTCAACTCAGCACGATTTGACTCAGTCAGAAGGTAGTGGGACTTATAGGCATATGAACTTAATATGGTGTCAGTAAGGTCCTGCACTAACAGCCCTACACAAGACACACAGGAAGAGACGGGAGTGAGCCGTAATGAAACTACGATACCCAAGATTCCACAAGAGAGAAAGAACACACACACACACACACACACACACACACACACACACACACACACACACACACACTGTTGTTAGGACACAAGAAAGAAAACACAATAAAACGAAAAAGGTGTCTCCCAGCACACAGTGGCCTATACGGTGCACTCAACTTACTTTCAATGGCCTTCATTTCAAAAGCAGTTACTTTTCAAGACTTTAATCTACATGAGGACCACCTCAAAATGAGTCAATTCATAATCCAGGATGGATGTGATTCCTTGTAAGTGGAGTGTCGTATAACAGCACTAGTTATTCATCAAATTCGTAGCATGATGGAGAACAAAACATTTACATTGCACAGCACTTTTCATGATCAATAACGCTCAACATGAAATTATGCATGAAATACCTGTAAGAGTTATTCAGTCACGTTTCCTTTTCACCTCAGAAAAGTTACTGTAGACTTAAATGTGTCTGAAAATGGCCATGTGCTCTGGGTTTTCGCTTGGAGGTTACAAAGCACTAAGTGAGACATTGAGGAAGGCAATCTGGGGCCAGGTCCTGTGGAAGCGCAGGTATGGGTTCCAATTGAGAGGAATGGATTGGGGAGTAAGGTGAGGAGGTTTTTAAACCAGACAGGAGCTAAAAAAGGTAACATTAAAAAGTCTGGTGAAATTAAGCCCCCGCCATCTCCCCACCCACTTCTCTGCTTCACTTGTTCGGGTTGTTTTTAAACAAATAAGCAACACTGTTGAATTATCTCCTGTAGAAGAGCAATGGCATTAGTGTGGGATTTCCTGGTAGCAGGCGCCAAAGAGTGAGTGAGATCTTACCTCTAGCACAGAGGAAGCACCAACCCACATTAATGGGGGAGGACAGGAGCCCGTTCTTCTTGGCACTGCCATGATTGCTGCAGATCATGATGTGATGGGTGAGGACCATGCTGCCGGCAGCCACACAGCTGTCTCCTGTGTGATAGGCCACCGGACAGCGTATACAGCGCATCATACGTCCTGGAGAGAAGGGGCGGGGATGGAAAGGAATCAGCGGTGCATTTATGACACATATTCATTCATTCTCCATACCTCCTTTATATTACATTACAGGCATTTACATTACAGGCATCCTTAATTCAATTCAGGGTTTAGGGAGGGGCTATAGCCTATCCCAACAAATGTTGAGGAGAACACAGGGAGACACCCTCCACAGACAGGCCCTCTGTCTGTGGAGGGTGTCTCCCTGTCTCCCTATTGGAGCCAAAAATGCACAAACCCACTTATGCCAAGAGAAAATCTAGAGTAAATGGTAAACTGACTTATCTATATATATAATGTTTTCTGCTCTATTGAACAGTCAAAGCATTTTACAATGTATGACTCAAATTTCTGATTTACTAAGGATGAGAGATTAAGGCTGGATGCCCTATTCCAGATGCCTCACACTGAGAATGAACCCACCTGACTTAGAGACATGTATTCTACTGCTGAGTTACCACAACCCCAATTGAAAGTCACCAATTCACGGAATAACTATGTCTTTGGACTATAGGGCGGAAACCACTGATCTATAACGAACTCTGGATTAATGAGATGTAAGTTCTGATTTCCTGTAACAAACTAACCTCAGTGAGGGCTTCTGGTGTACATACCTCCCCCTAAATAGCTGCATCGGTTTTCAACCACTTCCTACCACAAACTAGAAATTTAATTGATTTTTTTTTTTACATTTAAACATAATTTAAAATTTCCTCGTCGTACCTGCAGAGAAGCGTGCCGAGGTGTCCTTGAGCAAGACCCTGTCCTCCTAACTGCTCTGCCCTGTGATAATTTGTATATTTTTGAATGTACATTTTGAGCAATGAAGTGCCAAGGTCTGTTTAACAATGCTGACGCATTTGCTGATGTGTGGCTGAGTAAGTCTAGATACCGACACAAGCCTACCTGCGTGACATAAAGAAATTTCCCACAAGTCAGCAATATTTCACCTGGAGGAGCTTCCCATTACAGGCATTTACCAGACGCTCTTCCCAACTTACACATTTCCAGTCTTGCATGACAACATACTGATATGGGACAGACATTGCCAGCAATCATTTTACCACTGGGTAAGCCTTCATGCTCCCCATTACATTGCTTGTTTAACTTACAATGTGTTTCATATACCATGTGCCATTAATACCATCAGATCACAGAACATGGCAGTAGACCAAAATGTATGTTAAAAATATTACATCCATAAACATGATACATTAGGATTTCTTCTAACATTCTTACTCACATCCTTGCTTAAATATAGTCTCACATGCACATCTTGTGTGCTACACATCTAGCCGTAGTGACAACTCGATGATTCACTTTTTAAGGAATATCAAGATGGTGTTGCAGTGGCTTCAGCCATAGTGGGCATTCTATCATTACATTATTAATCCAGAGTTTATTATAGACCAGTAGTAGTAGCCAACATACCCAGAGGAAACTAGCACAAATGCATGCAAATTCTACACAGAAGGGCCCTGGACTGCAGAGAGAACCCCTTCACTCTGATGCAACACTGCACACTGCTTAGCCACCACTTATAAACCTTCTTACCTTTGCTGGCACGCTGCAAGTCTCTCTCCAGGCAGCAGGTAGAGCAGGTGTGCTGTGGACAGCAGAAGCCTCCATTCACATTGTTGGTGGTCCCTGGGAGTTTACGGACACAATCCTCATGGTAGTAGCAGCCGCAACCCACTACAGAACAGCGTGCCACCTCTCTCCCCGCTGTTTTACAGCTAAAGCAAGTATGACAGCCTAGCGAGAGAAAGACAATAAAACGCAAACGAGGTCAGGCAAACTCCTAGTTTTAAAAATGCTGAACTTTGAGCTGAGAGGGGAAAACCATGTTACCGTTTCTACACTCCAGACAGATGAATTTGCCATCGGGTAGAGCGATCAGCCCGAGACACTCCAGGTGAAATTGTCTGCAGCAATCACCCTCACATACTACTAAACCTTCTCCGTAAACCTCGCAGATCTACACATCCACAGCATGTGATAAAACACACAGACACAAGCAAAGGTAATTGAAGCATCATATGGCCAAACATTTGTAAACTTGAAAAAAAAGAATAATGTACCAGAGGTGAATAATTTGTTGAGCTCACCTGGCATACGGTGTCTCTTTTGCTGGTGTTGCTGCCCTGACGAGAAAGGCTGGAGTCCACCGACTGTGTGTCTGACGCATCTGCGTCTGCTGCCGCTGGGCTGTCAAGGCTCTTTCCAAACAAACCCTGGAAGATGAAGAAATGCAGTGCACATTTAAGTTGATGTTTTCTGAAAAAGGGTAGCATAGCTCAGGAGGTAGGGTGGTTGTCTAGTAGTTGGAAGGTTGGTGGTTCGATCCCTGGTTCCTCCAGAAAGTGTGTCAACGTGTCCTTGAGCAAGACACTGAACCGCTAATTGCTTGGGACAATGGAGGAAAATTAGCCTGGTGGCTAAATCTGTCAAATTTACATTCTAAATGTTCATTAATGTGCACTGTCCATATAAAGGAGATTAATA
The DNA here is from genome assembly GCA_900302585.1 of Regalecus glesne. Taxonomy (NCBI): domain Eukaryota; kingdom Metazoa; phylum Chordata; class Actinopteri; order Lampriformes; family Regalecidae; genus Regalecus; species Regalecus glesne. Next base: position 31,339 of record OMLC01103135.1, on the reverse strand, counting down.
TTATTATAATTAGAGTAAAAGAATTTGGCTGTTTTTGTATTGTGCTCGTGGTTGTGTTTCTGTGCGTCTCCACAGCCCACCTGTGGGTCGTTGAGGCCTCTAGAGTCAGAGTCAGAGGTGTCTCTGTACTGAGATGAGGTCATTTCCACGTCTGTAGAGGCTCTGCTTCGCTTCTTCAGGGGTTTGCAGGCATCTGAGATTTCACTGGCTCCTGAGAGTACGTCAGCATGAGGACATAAGTCAATTAGTCACACCTTTTAAAGGAAGAGAAGGGGCCCCATTGAGGCAAAATACAATCATAAAAGAGTGATCATCTACCTTTTTGTGACCCTGTCCTCAATGTGGTCTCAGGAGCCATCTCAGCCTGTGATAATGTTATACACAAGTCAGGTAAATTTCATTAGTAGGGCCCATTATCACAAATTTGCTTCAACAGGGTTTACACTGACACAACATTCTGTATTTAGACCATCACATCAGATAAGGAACACAAAAATAATAAACAAAAACTTTAACAGGGAATAGATAGGAAGAAACCTCAGGGGGAGCTAAAGAGGGAGGATCTCTGCCCCAATATGGACAGGTGTGCAGTGGATGTTGTGTACACAGACTAAAGCACGATTTACAGCGTACAACACTGAGACTATAACAGAATTAATAGAATTATAAGAGATAATTCCATTAGTTTAGGGTAATAAGAGTCGTGGTTCTATTACCAGAGTTTGCAGGTTAGTTTAAAAGTATTTAGGACTGGTACCTGATCCTTTTTTGTTTTCTTCTTTGGGATAGGATCACCACCTCGCTCAGACTCAGACCTGCTCCTGACTGACCGCCGCTGCTGCTTCCTCTCCTGGGAACCTGAGAATGGAATCCACATACGAACCTCAATAACATATCCATTTATGACTTTAATTATTATTTTACTCCTTTAGCCAGTTCTGTGGTTTAGTTGCTGTATACTTAGTTTAGAAGAAAATGAGGGAGAGACAGGTAAAGCATCAGGATCGTCAAGTGGTTTGTGAAATGGCCGGTCAGTCATCAAGCCCAGATTCAGCTTCAATATGTTGATACCTGTCAAAGGAACCTTTAGGAACATAATCCTCCAGAAAGATATATCAATCTGCTCCAGGGCTATGATCTTATTGACAACCTGACACTGTGCCCAGGTTAAATGAAGTACAATCAATCAATAGTAAACTGCAGATGCAGTGTGTCTGTGAATAATATACCTGGTGGACTACTGTGGTGAGAGCCAGGAGAGGAGGTCTGCTGCATCCCTCCCTCATCGCTCCTACGGCTGGCAGGAGAACCTCTCCTCTCTTCCCCATCCTCATCTGCTTCATCCCCGTCTTCATCCTCTTCCGGACTGGGTTCGGGCTTCGCCCCACAGTCCTGCTACAGAAACATCAAATCAACAATGCTGTTGAATGTGAACTAACAGGATAATAAGACACCGGCACATCTGACAGGCTGCCGTTTACACCCACCTCAGGGGAACAGTATCCCAGATCAGCCTGCCTGACCTCTCCCTCAACTCTCTCCTCCCTCTCCTCTTCCTTCTCTTTTTGAGGTGAGGGAGCAGCTTTCTTTTGCAAGAGAGGCCAGTCGCACTTAGTGATCTCCACGTTCAGTTTTTTCATGGTTATGGAGAGAGGCAGGAGCTTCCTGGCTGCTGCCGTTTTCCAGGCCCTTACTGGCGGTGGGGACTCCTGCTGTATTCCTGTGTCTGAAACTGCATCCTGGGCTGGAGAGCAAGTTTGGCTGGGGTCTTCCCTCTGATTCTTATCTCCATCTGAGGCGTGGGAGTTGGTGGGGTCATTTGCATTTGGAATGCTGCATTGTCGGCGAGGGAGCTGTCTACGTGGCTGCTGCTCCTTGTCTGGTGACGTGACTTGTGCATCCTCCCTCTTACTGGTTGAACTACTGGAGCGCTGGGTACGTTTTTCAGGTCTGATATTGGTCTTCTTGGTTGGTGGAGGCTCATTGGGGTCAGGGTCAACATAGATGAAGGTGTAATTGTCAATGCGCTCCTGCCGCGTCATGAGGAAGGCATCCTCGGCGTGGCCCACCCCCACCTCCCACTGGGCACGCTCTCTCTGTGGGATGGGCTTCAGCAGCTGGAGCAGATCACAAAATGGACAAGTGATTCATTTATTGAGCTCAATATCGACTTACTAGTTCTTGGGATCTTTTTAAATTCCCAAAATAATTTATATTTTCCATGAGGATACTGAAAAAAAATGTATAAATTAACCGAGTCAAAAATATAACAAATTGCTGACCTTAATCCTGCAACTGAGACCATTGTTTGAAAAAGTGATCATTGAAAAGCATGGGCTCTGTAGTTTGGAGCCATCGAAGAATAGATTTTGATGTGTGTTATTTTGAAAATGAATTGAATTGAATTGATTTGGCAAATTTCATTAGCTGTATCTAGACCGATACACACCTTATATCTCTCTGCAGGGTTGGTGGTCTTGCGTAATGTCTCAGCCTGCAGCTCATCAAACTCGTGTTCCCCCTGGTACATGACTATTCTCTTCTCATGGATCCACGCTCGCTCAGCCACACTGCCAAAGAACTGCACATGATACTCTCTGTGGCCTGCATGGGTAAAGAGTTAGATTGTTAAGAGTTATCCTGCATAATCCTCATGCAGGATAATCCACATAAGGAGTTGATTCTAAACAGTGTGAAAGATAAACAATGAAAGTGAATATATTTGACTTGTATTTGTAAAGGGTTTTGAACTGCCTCCTTATACAAACTAAACCTCCTGACACAAACTCTTCATCCTGTGGCTGACCAACTTTACACCTCAGTAGTTAGTACAGCTCTGCACATCTCCCTTAGTCTTGTATAAGAAATTAGTTTATTTCCAAATTGGAAATATTGTAATTTAGATTTTTGAGAAGATACCTGATATTGGGTTTGAACTGGGCATGGTTATGCTCAGACATTCATCACAAAAGTTCCACAATGATTTTCGTGAACCAATCATTAATAAAAATCCACATCTCTACACAGCTTTTTACAATTAGCTAGCACACAGTGTGGGGAGGCATTAAACCACCCCAGTGCTTCCTGGGAAGAGAGGAACGAGTTGGGTACCCGGAGGTGCACAGCAGGGACATCAGGACAGGGTGACCTGGACTATACTTAAGTTTATGGTTCTGAGAGTTTTGTTTGGGAGCAAGCACACAATGTACCGGAAGAGGAATGAAACGTTGAGACACTCAACCCTGAGTTCATACATGTCTCTTTACTATTTGAAGCCAATTGCCAGAGCCTTTAGGTCTGGGGTTTGGCTGGGCCACTCTAGGATAGTCAGAGACTTGTCCTGAAGCCACTCAAACATTGTCTTAGCCATATGCTTCAGTCCATTATCATTCTGAGAGGTGAACTATTTTCCTACTCTGTGGTCACATGGTCTGTGAAACAAGCTTTCTTTGAGCACTACTCTGTATTTGGCATTCATCCTTCCTTCAATTCTGACCAGTCTACCTAGACCTCCTGTATAGCATGATGCTGGCACATTCAACAATCATAGTCCTCGGAGTTGTTCCCAGAGTTACTTTTTTTCCCTCAACAGACCAGAATTTTTTTCTCGTGATGTCAGTCTAGGGGTGGCATGACTCAGTGGGTAGAGCGGTCGCCTGGCGATCAGAAGGTTGCAGGTTCGATCCCCGCACCTGCAGAGAAGCGCGTCGAGGTGTCCTTGAGCGAGACACTGTTCCCCTAACTGCTCTGTCCTGTGATAGACTGGCGACCTATACAGGGTGTACCCCGTCTTTCACCCAATGAGAACGGAGATAGGCTCCAGTTCCCCTGCGACCCGATTTCGGATAAGCGGTTAACGATGGATGGATGATGTTAGTCTTTTAAATGTTGCTTCCAAACAGGCTGTCATGTGGTTTTCCCTCAAATGCAGCGTCTTTCTAGCCATTCTACCATAAGAGCCTGATTGATGGAGTGTTGCTGAGATGATTGTTCTTCCAGCAGGTTCTCCTATCTCTACAGATTACTTCCAAAGCTCTGTCACAGTGACCATTGGATTCTTGGTCATCTCTTTTACCAAGGCCCTTCTTGCCTAGTTACAGTTTTGCTGGACAGCCAACTCTAATAAGTGCCCTGGTGGATCCAAACTTCTTTGATTTCATAATTATTGAGGCACCTGTGCTTCTGGGAACACTCAAAGGTTATTTTTATACCCTGTCCTGATCTATGCCTCTCCACAGTTTGCTGTGGAGGTCTAGAGAGAGTTCTTTGGATTTCATGGTTTGTTATTTGACCTGACATTCAGTGTGAATTGTGGGACCTTGTATGCAAGGGTGTGTGCCTTTCTAAACAATGTTCATTCCATGAAATTTGGCACAGATGGAGTATACTCGTGTTCTAGACACATCTCAATGATAATTAAAGCAAAGGGGCTGCATCTGACCAAAAGTTGGAGTGCCACAGCAAGGGGTCTGAATACTTATGGAAATGAGATTTCAATTTCCATTTTTAATTAATGTGGAAAACTTTCTAAAAACCTGTTTTTACTCTATCATTATAGGTATTTGAGTATAGGTTGAATGGCTTAAATGGCAGTGTGAAGGGTTCTGAATACTTTCTGAAATCACTGTGGTTTGTGTAAGGCTTTGGCTGTTTATATTTTTTGCATGGTGTATGTATGTGCAAATATACATGCACTTGCACTCTCTTACCCCTGGTGTTGATACGAGTGTGTACTTTCATCTGAGGGTCAGAGGAGACCATGCAGGGCCACCAGGGGTATGTGCCAACCTTGGACCATACCAGATCTCCAATCACAAACTCCTTACAGAACCCAGTCTCTTGGATAACTGAGGGGTGGTGGACTTTCGGAACCTAAAGAAAATATTTAAAATATCACCAATAATTTTAATACTATAAACTGATTAACAACACATAGTTTAACATCTGGTGATGAATTACACACAGCGAACAACTCTAACAAGTATGAACTGTAACCAAAACTTTTCTTGCCTTTGCAGTCTTTGGCTCGGTTTTGATAACAGTCTTCTGAGGCCTCTCAGTCTGAGTCATAGGTGATTCTCTAGGCTGAGGCTGGACATGGGCGTCCTCTGTCTGGCCTGTGGTACCCTGTGGTTGATCTTGGTTCAAACTCTGTTTTTGGGCCTGCACCTGCAGTCTTGCACTCTTTTTCCTCTTTTCCTTCTTCCTTTCATGCCTGCGCTGTGTCTGTGTAACCTCATTCTTCTGCGACTCCTGCTCAAGGCAAAAAAGATAGGGAAATCTGACAGTGAGACATCCAGTCACTCTATGAGTATTTATTGTCTTTTGAAATCTGTTGACATATGTGTAGCTAGCTCGGACATGCATTACAATACCTGCAACTCCTGTAGCAAATCTCCACACAAAGCGGACTCAAATAACTCTTTTCCATTCTGATATGTTTTTATGATCTTCAGCTTGATCTCTGGAGAGCTGGTTTTCTTCATCACCGCACTAGGTGTGGCAGACAAGGTGTGAGAAGGTTGAGACAAATGGGTACTGTCCAGTAGGGAGGGCGGAGGGCTGGATGAGGGCAGGAGTAATGGGGGAGGAGGGGGAAGTATGTGAGTCATAATGTGAGGCGTTTGGGGCAGGTGATGCTGGGAGGGTAGCGGTGGAGGGCTCTGAGGTTGCTGTTGTGGGTGTGGGTGAGTTTGCAGATGAGGTGGGTTGGAGATGAAGTGGTGTGCATGGTGGTGATGGGGATGGTGGTGGAGATGTGGGTGTGGGTGATGCGAAGGTAAAGGCGGGGAGATAGGTGACAGAGGTCTCTCCTGGAGGCCAGGGCCTCTCAGCACTGTCGACTCCCCTGGCATGAGCCCGTGCTCGCCATACCCCCGTATGGCCCCGTACCCATTAGCTGAGCCATTTGGGAACTGTGAGTACATGGAGAACTTGGTCTGTGGCTCATATAAGCCCAGACCTGGGGGATAACCATTGGGGACCTGAGGCATGTCCTCGGAGGCTGACGGGGGATAAGAAAACTCTGATTCCAGGGCAGCATCGTAGGAGGGACCTCCATCCTCACCCGGATCACTACCGGTTTCGTAGGTGCCCTCCTGTCTGATGTTGGCTGAGTCAATGAGCTGAGGGGGTTGCTGAATTGTGTTTCCCATGATCCCTTGCATGAAAGAGAAGGAGAAATCCATTGTTGTGCTCCTGCATCCTTAACTGTATTTTTCTTTGACAGGACCTGTAGAAGTAGAGATTTACAATTGACTAAGAGGGGTAAAAAAAACCTGCCCCGGACAGAAAACATTAACACTGAAATGACAACTTCACATTCATTTTCTAAAATCAACAGGAGCCCAAACTGCACAGACGGTCTGCTTAAAACCATCTGAGTGATCTTTTAGTTTTCCAAGTAGCTGATGACAGGCAACACGATACACTCAATATCTTGCACACTCACTCTTCATACACTTAATAAACAAACAATTGATACCAAAGAATCATTCTTGGCTCAAAGAAATGTTCGAACAAAAGATGCCTGCCTTCAATTAGGAGCATTCCCATTGCTCATACTGAGTAAATTCTCACATCCACATTAAATAGCCAATACTTAACTCTGGGAACTCTAAACACATTACTAACAGGCTACAGTCGTGACCATGAGGTTTTGCCAGGAACATTGAGTTTCTTTACTCTCCATTGATCTCTAATATAATCAATTGTTTTAGAGAATAAGGTGTGTTCACTTGGTATTTGGACTATTTGGAAATAAAACTCCTCTCACCCACATGTTAAAATGTACACACCATCATCAAAACAAAGGCCAGTTCATAATAGGCGATTTTATCCCCTGAGAAATCTTTCAGCTCACCGTTTAGCTTTCTGTGACAAGTCATAATGGAAAGGTAAATGTAATCATGCTTGTTTGGTCAAAGTGCAAATGCTAATCCATTGATTGCGACTTAATTTGCGAGAAGTCACAGGATGCCTTCTACACGATGAATAACGGGATGTAAACATCCAAAAAAAGGTGCCACCTAGCATGTATTACCTGACCGTATTTGGGATAGTTTTTGCATAACTTCACTGTTGCATCCACTGATATAATGTTAAAAATGTGTTGTGAATTTTGAAAACGACTACGCATTCAAAATGTTTCACTGAATGATCTTACACTGCGATGTTACTGATAGCTAGCCTAAAGCTACCAGCCACAAACGGGAATGTGTGTTAAAATATGGACACCATTTTCCTTTGGAAAACACGTTTGAAACGGCGACGTGATATTCGTCTCCCCGTCCTAATAACAAAGTGATTCAAACCATGAAATCAATTTACAGCGATAAAACGAAAAGCACAAAAGCAAAAGGGAGCTAACGTTAGCTATGCTACATTGTTGCCAACATGGCTGCCTTTGCCCCTTTAAATCAAATTGTCTTGGCGTGAATATACCTCCATCACTGTTTTCAGGAGGCAGAAAATGATTAAAAGCAAGACTGGACATTTTCGCAACACGATAAATGCATCGATACAATGGCAGCACGCTTATCGTGTGTGTGTGAGAGAGAAAGCAAAACAGAACAGTAAGATGCTGAGAGTCAAGAGATGCAGTAAAATAAGATGTCAATACCTTCAGCGTGTCCCATTCTAAACACATACACCAGGTACCTACGCTTCCTTGTACAATCTGTATAAAGTATAAAATAAAAAAAATAGCGTGGAATTTTGATAGAGCGCAGGCCTCTGTATCACATCCGTTTCAGAACAGAGGGGGTTTACGGTAACTGGTCGCTGCCCAATCCCATTGCTTGACTCTTCCTGGATCTAGAGACTGAAGCCTTTCGCAGGATCTTGGTGGAGAAATATGTTCAACTCTCGCCCCCTATGTAGCCTGTTTAATACCTCTAGCTCCCTCTTCCTCTGAATAACAAAAGCGCCTTGCTTTGGGCCTTGTCGGTCTCTGCTCAGCGCCAAATCACAAGCTCTCGATTGGAAAGGTCAATCAGGCGCACACCGGGATGTGTAGTTTGGTCAGGAATTCATGATGTGTTATCCAGAAATATGAGTGACAGCCTAACGACAAGCGAAACCAAAGAAGTGGTAAGTAAAAGATAAGGGACGTGATAGGCGCTTGTGCTTTGAAAATAACGACGTGAAAATATCACTTTTGACGAAATCACCTCATGAATAATGTGCATATGACTCAGGGGTGGGGTACTTAAAATGTAAAAAACGATTACGCGAAATTGACGCTTTGAAATATTAGAACCTGAGCCCACAAAGCAATGCAGATGTGGTGCGATTGTCGAGAATGTGATTGGCTGTTGGAATCGACGTATCGTCATGCTCTGACGTAGGCACAGCGGCTCACTGTGACCTTTCAGTGCGGCAGGGAAGTGCCAGGACTGAGGGAGGAGCACTGCCTTTATCTCAGCACAATTCTACAACCATCAAACAGTCCTTACATGGGTTTATATGGGTGCCGTTGATTGTTTTTGTTTTGTCTTTCCCGTCAACGGATAGTCGTGAATGGATTTCTATTATTCGCATCGTAACCAAAGATCTTCCAACGCCCAGTCAGCAGCCATTGAGGTAGGCTCGTCCTCTTCCGACTTCCATTTTCAGCTACGGCTAATCAGTCGCTAACCGGCTAGGCCACGCTAAAATAGTTGCTATTATTGGCGTCGAATCAGCCAACTCAATATCTGCCCGTCTCAACGAGGTGTTTACCGACTGTTGATGTTTTGTGGTGTTTCATGTGTTGACCGAGAGATTGTCTGTGCAGTGGTGTTTTGGGTAATCCGTGCCCTATGTAGCATGTATAACTAAATGAATGTCCAGATTATGTCGATAAAAATGACCCCATGCGTTACCTGCCAAGTAGCCTGGGATAACGTTATTAACTAGTGAATACCTTTAACTTGTCATGGCTAACTTAACATTCGGGGCTTTAGTCGCCGACCTGAACTTGGCTGTTGTTGTTGGTGCCCACGTGACCGTACGGGACACATGGTGGAAGACTTGGGAAAGAACATGTTGTCTTATAACAGGTCGTTTCACCGGGACAAGGCTAAATGGTAAATTGACTCCTTTATATACGGCGCTCTTATGATTTAGTGACCACTGAAAGTATTTTACGATGTCAAAAAGAAGGAAGTACAACTATGTCAGTTAAAACCAGCTCATCGAAAGTAACCAACATTTTGAATGGAGAAGAAAACAAATGGAGTCGTTCACGTGTTTAAGAAATAACAACATTAATATTACGATGAGGAGCAACCGTCTTCTGCTTTGAAGCCACAGTATCAATCACTGTATACCAGGACACATAGTTATCACCATGATTGTGTGTGTGTGTGTGTGTGTGTGTGTGTGTGTGTGTGTGTGTTTTAACAGGTCACCTTTAATCTGGCCCTGCAATGGCAGTGTTTAGTCCCCAGGTACTCCTTGCTGTTACGAGATCGAGGTAGGCAATCTACTTGTGTCAGTGTCGAATTTATGTTATTAAGTACAAACAATTAATACTGGCAATACGCTCGTTGTATTCTTTGAGTACATAACAGTCAGTCGGGAAGTCAAGTCAGTGTTATTTATAGTGTCCATTATCATAAATTAGAAATTTGCTTCAGTAGGGTTTAAAGTCCACTGACAATTGTTGAATTTATAACATAGTTATATCTTTACATGAAGGAAATGGTAAAACATTCAAGTCAGCCTGGTTACCATCAGAGCAATAGATTGTAGTTTGATATTGACTAAATTTTATGATATTTACTAGCACCTAAATTTTAGTAGTAGTGCTTGTAGGTGGTAATCATTAAATGTTATGCTTATTTCTAGGTTGTAATATTTTTACTACTTATGTGAAGTTATATTTTAGGCCATGAAATTCAAAGAAATGCCAATGTATTGTGAGTCACTTTTAGTTGTAGACCCTATTATCACAAATTAACAATTTGCTTCATTGGGGTTTACATTAACATGTCATCCCGTTCTTAGATCTTCACATAGGATAATGAACAGCTTCCCTAAAAGCTCCTTTAACAGGGAGAAAAAAATTGGAAGAAACCTCAGGGAGAGCAGTAGTGGAGGGATCTCTCTCCCAAGACAAACCGCTGTGCAATGGATGTTGTGTACACAGAATAAGACACAATTACAGCACACAACATTATCAGTATAACATAATTATAATTGAATTATAAAAGATACAATAATAATGATAATCTCCTTCATATTGAGTACTAATTAATGAATATCTAAAATGCAAACATACCAGATCGAGGTGATAAGCTAAGATTGATCATATGTCAAATGTGGACAGATGTATGATGATCCTCAAAAGAGGCGAGAATAGCAGTAGACGATAACAGTTCAGTCAATTACAAGTCTCCCAGGTTCGTCTGAGGTCACATGCATAGAAAAGGAGACAATGGACCATGACATACGTTTCATTTGATTTGGTAATCCTATTGTGACAGGAGTCTTTCCTTTTTGACAATATTGCCTAATGACTATTTTTTTCTCTTCTGTCACCAGAGGTTCATATTTGCTGTCCAAGAGGCATAGCTGTTCCTCTCTTCCCTCCAAAGCCTACCGCCATGTAGACCCTCCCAAACGGTTGTCCTCCTTGTATCCACTCAGACGTCACCACCCTAGCTACCCCATCTGCCCCAGGGCCCATGCCAACTGTCCTACTCACACCCTACTAGCTCGGTCACTCCACAACTCAAGTGTTTGGCTCCAGGATATAAAGCAGGAGAACAACAAGACAACCTCTACCACAGCTCAGGACAAGGCTGCTGGGGAAAAGAATGACTCTACTGCCCCTCAAACACCATCTCAGTCCCCACCCATTTCCACTCCAGTGTCTACTACTACTACAGCGCCAACTCTCCCTCCAGATCAGGAGAGGGCAGTGGTGAAAAAGTCTATTTATGTGAGGATTGTGGATGAATTGAAGCATTACTACCATGGCTTCCGATTGCTGGGCATTGACATCAACATTGCAGGCAGAATGGTGTGGAGGCTACTACATGGACAACTGCTCACACGCAGGGAGAGGAGAAGGGTAAGAACCAGGCACATAGGTTATAGAATTAGAGAAGATTTGCTTGTAATCTAGATGACTACGTTTCTGGCTGTATACTGTACTGTTTTTTTAAGTCAATATTAGTAAAATATTCCTCTGTTGTCTTCAATTGTGAGTCCTATAATGTCAAACCCAAGTATTACCATTTATGGTACAATGAGACCTTAGTGTTATGCATTAAAAACAGATCTGCTTTTGACTTCTATTGTTAATGTCCCTACCTTTTTAATTTCCCTGTATTCTAACCCACAACATCTGGCTTGTCATTTCCTGATGCGCACCTTTCTACTACTGAGCTGCCATATTTTGGTCTCTTCCTATTGGTTGTGGAAAAGATGTAGGCCTACTTGTAAAAACACCCACTCCACTTGCTCTGTTCCGTCAGGCTTCCTATTGGTCACTATCAGTAAATTGGTTACGTAAGATTTGGTTTGAACCTTCGTAATCACTTCTTGTCAACAGAGAATGTGAGCTGAGGGTGTCAAGTGTCAGAGTCTTGCCAGACAAGATGGAATTGAGCTTGGTAGCAGAATTGCATAGGAGTCATGAAAGACTTATGTAATGAAAGATAAGATGTTCTTTTATTAGTCCCACGGGGAAATTTACAAGGTTGCTAATGTGCGTTTGAAATTAAAACTTTGAGTTAATAGTAGAAATAGTAGCTCAAGTCTGGAGAGTTTGGAGAAAAAGCAGGAGAGGTAAGATTGAGATGGTTTGGACGTGTGTGGAGCAGAGATGCTGTGTATATTGGGAGAACGATGCTGAATATGGAGTTTCCAGGCAATAGGAAAAGAGTATACGACCAAAGAGGAGATTTATGAATGTGGAGAGGGAAGGAAGACGTGCAGGAGGCTGATGTGACAGACAATGAACAGGAAAAGATGGAGACGGATAATCAGTTGTGTCGACCCCTAGCTGAAGCAGCCATAAGTGGTGGTAGTACTAGAAATTGCTTGGTCATACTCTTGCTGACCCTTTAGGTCTTTAATGATAAGAAGATGTTTTATATAATATTATTTATCCTGTATCAGTCCCATAAGTGGAAATTTGCCATTTGCATTTAACCCATCTTATGGCATAGGAGCAGTGAGTAACAGCCACGTGTTGCTCGGGGAACATTTAGGGATTCAGTGTTTTGCTCAAGGACAACTCAACATCCTTTCTGCTGGACCGGGGATCAAACCTGCTACCGTCTGATCCCCAGATGACTACTTTACCCACTGAGCTATGCTGCCCCGTTATTATTATTATTATTAAAATTATTGGTTTAACAAATATGTTCTTCAGAGACATCTGACAGTGTAATAGAATATAATTGGTTTATAACCACACATTCTCATAAATAATGGCAGCGTAGTGATTGGAACTTTTCATAGATAGTAGAACAACATTTCTCTAAATTTTGTTGCAAAGCATTCTGGGATCACTTTCAAACAAACAGGATAAATAGGCGTTTCCTGTAGCTGTGCAGAAGTCGATAATCGCCCTGTTGCTTCTTCATTTAGAGATTGTAGGGGAAGAAATAATTTTAAAAGAGAAAGACGCTTCATTAACGAATAAAATGTCTTTCACTAACGAAAGACACATTTGATATTTCAGTTTTGGAGTTGAAAATATAGTTCGGAATGTCCCAGCAATTGATTTGCAGGGTTAGAGGACGCATTGCAATAAATAAATGGTAAATGGGCTCATTCTTAGATGACACTTTTCTAGTCTACCACCCCCTCAAAGTGCTTTACAATATATGCCTCACATTTATCAAGCATGGGGGATTAAGGCCAGATACCCTTTTCCTGACACCTTGCAATAGGATCAAACCTGCTATCCCCAGTTTGGGAGCATGCGTTCTACCGCTGAGCCACCACAGCCCTAAAGTACATCCTTAACATTGATAATCCTTAGCATTGATAATAACAGTATTAACAACAAGTACTACAACTGTAAGGATCAAGATGATTTAGCCCATGTTGAGGAAAAATTTTGAAAGTTGAATGCTTTTTGTTATACCAGCCAGACGGCTGACGCGTTATATTACTGTTTCTGTCATTGGAAGTGCCATATAGTCTGTGATGGACAAACATAGTCAGCTATTCATATTATAATAATGACCATCTCTTTTTATAGAGACTGCATATTAAAGAATGTTTAGAATGTAAATATGGGTTGGCATAGCTCAGTGAGTAGTGCAATCATCTGGCGATCTGAAAGGTTCCAGGTTTGATCCTAGGACCTGCAGACTAGCATGTCGAAGTGTCCTTG
>OMLC01103133.1:0-11170 GCA_900302585.1 Regalecus glesne | reverse complement strand
GCACATGGTGAAGAAAAGCAATCCTAAGAACTTCCATTCAAAGATCCTAGCCATTAACCAAGGTAGGTGAAAGCGAGCCACCTTTTAACGCCAAACACGCTAACTCTCATTTAATAGCAAGGATAATGAGGTTTTGTTCCCTAATCAGTCCCACTGGGGGAACTTTGCAATTCTCTGCGTTTCACCCATCCTATTGTATAGGACCAGTGAGCTGCCAACATATGGCGCTCGGGGAGCAGTTAGGGGTTCAGTGTCTTGCTCAAGGACACCTCAACATGCTGTATGCAGGACCGGGGATCAAACCTGCAACCTTCTGATTACCAGATGACTGCTCTACCCACTAAACTATGCCCCCCCCCATTTTTATTGTTTGTAAACCTCCCACCAGGGAGAGTGGTAAGTAACTCACCTCTGTCAGTCAACCTAGACCGTGGTCATGAGGATAGTCATGACCATGACCAGTTTTAGACAGCCTGAGGGGTATAGACAATAATATTACCTTTTCACCTATTGGTTGGCAGGAAAACACTTTAGTGGATATTTAATTTGTATCCTGAAATGGTATCGAAATAATTGAAAATTGAAACAATATGAGGGATACTAATTAAAGGGTCACTTACACACAAGAAACAATCATCGGCATATAGTAAAAACCTATAGAAATTAACAGATTGGAAGGATATGAAGGTTGTACAGAATGTGACTACTAACACTCGTGCTGTTGAGAAATCGAAAAAAATGTAAAGCTAAAACTAAATCCAAGGGTCACACACACACATGAAAGAATAAACATAAACAAAAGACTTGATGTTGGAAAGACTAAAGAATAAAAGAAATAAAGAGATCTGACTTATAGATATGTCCGATAAGTGACTAGGGTTAGATTCATACAGTTCAGGGTTAGAACATCAAGCAAGGAGAGTCCAGTTGGTGTCCATTCAAGGTGTATGGCACTGGATTTTTTTTTTTAAAGAATAAGATAACTTTACCTTCAACTAATATCTATGAAACTCAGTGAGCGTATCTGCAGTCAATTAAAAATACCAGGAACAGTGATGGTAACTTATTCAACATCATCCAGAGCCATCAGTCCTGTCCTTATTAGCACCCTATAGTCAAGCACAACTCTGGGAATGCTCAAAAGGAAAAAATATCCCGTAACTAAAGTAGAGGACAATGAATGCAGCTGGAGTGGGCGTCTGTATGTATGTGGTCAACACTGAGATATGTGCAATAACACACATGACAACTCTGCATGGTTATGTGATGTTTGGACATATACATGTGTCCGTTCCCCTGCATGTGAAACAGAATATGCATGCTGACACAAGACAATTTCAGTGTGACAAATCTGGAAAAATTTGAGCTAACAAGAATGGATTCATCTCTGTTACAGGGGATGAAATTGTGGCAGCCACCATACACCTAGACCACCTCAGCAAAGATGAGGTGGTCAAGCTACTGAAGGTCTTGGAGCCTTATGAGGACAACTTGAAGGTTGTGACGAAGAAGGGGCTGAAAAGTGATGTTGGCGTCAGCTTGCTGGCTGGAGGTCTGAAAAGCCCCAGAGAGGTAAAACTCCTTAAATCATGCTGAGATAGAACTCACACTATGTATCTGTGAACCTCACAGATCCAGTTTAGGTGCTTATGTATCCTCAGAGTTTAACTGTGTTCTTCTACATGTAGAATATGAGTCATGACTTCAAGATCCTTGAAGTTCATTCAAACTCATTGTAAACATGATTTTATATATTTGATATGTATTAATACTACAGTCTTAAACAGCCTACTTTGACCTTAAAATTGAAATATTTCTACAATTGCTAATTTAGCATCTGCATATTTTGGTGTTTGCAAGCAATAGAATCCTACTGTAATCCATGGTCTAATACATGGGTCTCAATTTACATTATGCCCCAAACAAAAGGCAAATAAATATGGAAATCATATCTAAAAGTATGTGACTTTAAAAGATGCTGTCAGGTCTTCAAATCAATCAAAGCTGATTCATCAGAAAAAACCTTGAAACTCACCTCAGGGCCTCTATTCAAGACAAGTGATGTGTTCCGTGTTGGTGTGTGTATGTTGTCGTCTATATGTGTGAATTCTGATATGACGTAGAACCAAGTAGTGTCTTTAGGAGGACCTGTTGGATTTAGATGCATTCAAGTGGATTTTCAGTAGTTAGGGCACGCGCTTGGAAGTCAGGCATTGCGGGTTAGTTTCCTGTCATCATGGCTCAATAGATGTGAGGCATTCGTTGTAAAATTCTTTGAGTGGTTTCTAGACTAGAAAAGAGGTATATAGGAACAAGTCCATTTGAATTTTTCAAGGAATTGGAGGCTAGGAGGGAAAAACCAGCTAAAGAATCAGCAAAACTCTTCACATTTCATAAGGTTTGCAGAAAAGGCTCAAAGAACATTCCAGTCATGTGATCATTTTAATGATAGCTTGAGTGTCCTTTAACCCTTTGTGGTGTATCTCTCACTCTCTACAGATGCTAACTGACAGTTACAGTCCAAAGAGGGAGAAGTCAGCGGACACATCAGTTGAAGGACCAGTTGTGGTGCTTAATAGCCTAAAGCAACAGCTAAATGCTGATGTCGGGGTGGGTAGTGACATTAATAATGGTGCTCTCAATGGAGGGCTCCCCAATCTTACCCTGAGTACACCTAGAGCTGATGGTGGTTCCCATTTCATAAAGTCTGGACCCAATTTAAGAGGGGCAGATTTGGATGGGAGTGTCCAACTTCCTGATGTCGACGTCTCACCTCCAAAGTCCGACATTCCCGATGCCTCACTTGAGATTGAGAAGCCAGAAGTTAAGACGGGCATGCTCAAATACAAAACCCCCAAATTTAAGATGCCAAATTTCAATCTACCACATCTGAAAGCCAAAGGCCCGGATGTCTCTGCTGAATTGAAAGCCCCTGCTATCACTGGAAACGTGGAGACCCCAGACCTCCAGATGCCAGCCTCTCGTTCAGGTTTGGATTTGAATGGTCCTGATCTTGATGTGAAGACCCCAGATGCTGGCCTAGATGCTCCCTCAAGTAAAATCAAGTGGCCACATTTAAAGTGGAAAGATCCAAAGGTAAACATACCAGGTATTGATGTGAATGGGGAACTTTCTTCAAAAGATGCATATCTCCCCACAACCAAGATTGGAGCTTTCAGTACACCCGGTGCAGATCTTAATCTACCCCAGGCTGGTTCTGAAGGCCTTGCTGTCGATGTTCAAACTCCAGATGCTAACTTGGATGCTCCATCGGGCAAAATTAACTGGCCTCATCTGAAATGGAAGAAGCCTAAAGTTGATCTTCTTGAGCCAAAAGCTGATATAGATGCAGACCTGAAAACGCCAGGCGCTGATCTCTCCATTCCAAAGATTGATGGAGAGATAGGTAAACCAAGAGCTGACCTGAGTCTCTCCAAAGTTGGCATTGAAGCCCCTCATGTAAACATCGATGCTCCAAATGTTGACGTTGAGGCTCCATCAGGTAAAATAAACTGGCCTCATTTGAAGTGGAAAAAACCCAGACTGGGTTTTAATGGCCCCAAAGTTGATACGGACATCGACGCAGGCATTAATGCACCAAACACAAGTCTAACAGTTCCAAAGATTGAGGGTGAAATCAATGCAACTGATGTCTCATTGAATCTTCCAAAAGCTGACCTAAAAGGCCCTGATGTAGATGTTCAGGCCATAGATGTTGATGCTCCATCAGGCAAAATCAACTGGCCTCATCTGAAGTGGAAGAAACCTAACCTTGGTCTTCAGGAACCCAAAACCCACATGAACCTAGAAGCAGACCTGAAGACACCAGATGTAGCTCTTCCTGGTGCAGGGGTCGAGGGTGAGATGAATGCCCCAAACATTTATGTAAACGTACCTAAAGCTGATGTTGATGTCAATGCACCAGATGTTGATATTGATCCTCCTGGAAAAATCAAGTTCCCAACACTCAAAAAGCCCAAGTTCTGGCTCACCGGGCCAAAGGTAAAAGCCCCGAGTATTGATGTTGATACCGATGTAAATGCACCTGACCTCAGTCTCTCCGGTGACGCACCTAACGTGGATTTGAATTTGCCTAGTGCAAATGTTATCCAACCTGTGGATTTGAATACACCCAATGTCACCATTGAGACGCCATCGGGAAAGGTCAAATGGCCCACCCTTAAAAAGCCAAAATGGGCCATCTCAGGTCCTAAGGTTAAAGGGCCAGATGTAGATCTTAAAACCGACCTTTCACCTCCTGACTTGAATATTCACACTCCGGACATTGATGAAGAGATAAATGCACCAGCGATAGATCTAAATTTACCCGAATTTGACTTAGAGGGTCCTAATGTGGGCTTGGATCCACCAGATGTTGATGCTCAAGCTTCATTTGGACTATCTAAATGGTTGAACCTAAAAAAGCCAACGTTCGGTTCATTGAAAGGGCCAAGGGTTGATGTTGATGCTGATCTTAAGACACCAGACATGGCTATTCAAGAGCCTGATGTGGAACTGAGGGCACCAGATCTTAAGCTCTCTACACCAGAAATTGAAGGTGGCATTGATACCCCAGGTCTCGATATTGACATGCCTAATGCTGAAATCCAAAGTCCAGAAATTGATCTGAAAGCTCCAGATGCTGACCTAGATACACCTACTGCTAAGCTAAAGTTTCCCAAATTCAAGCTGCCAAAAATCAAAGGGCCAAAAGTAAAAGGAGAGGGTCTTGATTTGGATGCTGATTTAAGGCCACAAGAAATTGATGCCAGCGTTGATTTCCCTAAAGTAGATTTGGTTGCACCCAGTGTGAGCCTGGAAACATCAGATCTCTCTCTATCCACACCAGGGATTGAGGGAGGCATTGATTCTCCACAGCTTGATGGAAGCTTGCCGACCGCTGATCTCAATGGTCTGACTCTTGACCATAATGCTCCAGATGTTGAAGCCACATCTGGAAAATTCAAGCTTCCTAAAATAAAGTTTCCAAAGTTTGGCTTAATGGGACCAAACCGTGACATTGATACTAACCTCAAGACTCCTGAGCTGGATGCCTCTGTTTCTGATATAGATGTCCCACTGCCCAAAGGAGATCTGGCAGAACCTGATGGTGATCTCAAAGTACCAGAATTGGACCTTAAAACTACTCAAATTGAAGGAGATGTCAGTCCAGAATTGAATCTCAACCTGCCTAAAGTAGATGTCAAAAACCCAGACGTAGATCTGGATGTTGATGTTCCTTCTGGAAAATTCAAATTCCCACATTTTAAATTCCCTAAATTGAGTTTCTTAGGACCCAAAACACAAGGTCTCGATGTTGATACTGATCTCAATACAGAAGTTGACTCTTTGGATCCAAACATTGAGACAAATGTAGATCTTCAGGCACCAAACCTTGATGTGTCTGGAAAAGGTACACTCCCAAACTTAACGTTACCTGCATTCAGTCTATTCAAGCCAAAGGTGGAGGGGCCAGACCTTGATGCTGATCTAAAAGCCCCAAATGCAGACCTTTCCTGCCCTGATGTTGATGTCAATCTACCCAAGGCACATCTCCATGGGCCTGATGTTGGCCTGGAAGGACCTGGCCTCGAGGTTTCTGCACCAAAGCCTGAAGGGGACCATGCAGCACCAAATTTGAATCTGTCAATGGCTCCATTGCAGACCCTTGACCTTGAGCAGAAAATGCCAGAACTGAGCCTCAAAGCCCCTGATATTGAAGGAGAGGTCGTTCCCCCAGAACTTCCAGAAGTGGATCTCACAGGAACAGACATACAGTTACAAGCACCAGATGGAGAAACTGACGGCCCCATAGGTGAATTCAAACTATCCCATTTTAAACTCTCCGAATTCGGCCTTTCAGAATCAAGTGTTGAAGCTCCCAGTGTTGAGAGCAACATACCGGAACCAGATGTCTCCGCACCTTCAGTTGAAACTGGCATTGAAGTGCCCGAGGCAAACTTGGATGCTTCGACAGCAAATGCCCACCTCTCAAAGCCTGACGTTGAGTTGGGCATTCCTGATTCTAACATGCCTACCCTAAAGTCTGATCAAGATGCTGACCTTGACCTGTCTCTCACAGGACCTGGAGCTCATGTGAAAGCTCCAAAAGTAGCTATTCATGAGGAAACATCAAAATGGCCACATTTCAATCCGCCACAATTTGGCCTTTCAGGGCCAGTAAAAACTCCGGAGGCTGATGCTGATGCATGTGCTCCCAATAATGAAGAAGAGATCGATTCACCTGTGGTCAATGTCTCTCTTCCAAAGGTTGAGGCAGGTCTCAACGAGGCTGATCTTGTCCCCGAAGCGGAGGAACAGGTTGAATGTGAAGATTCTCCAAAAAGTAAATTACGCTGGCCCTTCAAATGGAGGTTTATGTCTGGTTCAAAGTCAGGCAGCGATGACGAGGGGGCTGCCGTTGACTCTGAGACTGACCTGTCCAACGCTGAGGAGGTGGAGGTTCCAGCCTTCAAATTCCACAAGCTGCCAAAAAGCAGCCTCGAAGAGGATGGAAAACTTGACGATAATTTCGGCATTCTAAAAACTGCCCGATGCACTCAAATGGAGGGGAAGGATTATGTCGTTAGCAAAGGGATCCGTTTACCAAAAGTCAACACAGCACCAAATGGGGGAGGAAAGATCAACATTTTGGAGATATTGAAAATGGCCAAAGAAAAATCCGCTGCCGTTTCTGCGTCGCTGGCAGAAGCGGGAGGTAATGTTGATGCGACTACCCCTGCAGAAACAAGTGCTTCTACTTTGGTAAGAGGAGACACCTACAAAGTTGTAACGCCTGAATTGGGAATAGGCCAAGATGGCCCACCGAAGGAAGATGAGAAGTTGTCGATAGGCCTCTCCAACATGCTTTGTCTTAAAGTGGAGGATCCAGAAAGGGAATAATTATTTGGCTAGTAAGCCATAAAAACCTAGCGACAGTGCAGCCACTTTGTAAATGAATCCAGGTTAACCAGTCAGAAGCCTGTTTTGAAGACTTTACAAGGATAACCGATTTAACTGCTGACTTTATATTTGCCTCAGATTTCTGCCGTCGACTTCAGGAAGATGCATTTAAACATGTAGCCCAATGATAAATGTTTTAATAAGCTGTATGTAACTGGGATATTTATGAATAAAAGCTTTTTCTATTTTTTTTTTAAATTAGAATGATACTTTTTCAATGCCTGAGTATTTCATGATATTAATCACATGTTTTAACTTGCTCTCACCTTTAAGTGAACTGCTCTGACAAAATGTTTAAAATCTATTTGTTAAATATGAGTTCAATAAATAATTTAGTGCATTCAAAATGGTTCTGGTACTCTGAACTGATTAAGTCAAACCAAACCACTGTACAGATGAAGTCTTTAGGACACTTTAAAACCAAGCGGTTTGTGTGTAGTTCATTGTATGGGTTTGATAGATTTGATGGAGTATTTGTCAGGGGAGATCTGGAATTCTCTGTATTTTAATCCATCCTATTGTATAGGAGCAGTGAGCCGTGGGGCTCTCGGGGAGCACTTAGGGGTTCAGCGTCTTGCTCAAGGACACCTTGACGTGCTTTCTGCTTTCTCCAATTGCCAGATGACTGCTCTACCCACTGAATGTGGAAGATACCAACAGCATCAACATACACACACAGAACAGGGTTTTCATGACATTACTTCATTGAATTTATTTTCCATCGAGAAAAAACGTGCACTGAAAATGAGATCCATCCGTCATCAGCCGCTGATCTGAGGTCGAGTAGCAGGGTCATGCTGGAGCCTTTCTCACCACTCATTGGGCAAAAGGTGGGTAGAAATCTTGGACAGGCCACCATTCCATCAGTGGAATGAGTAGTTTAGGGTTCAGTGTCTTGCTCAAGGACACTTCAACACACTTTCAGAAGGGACCGCGGGTCGAACCACCAATCTTCTGATTACCAGACCACTATGTTACCTCCTGAGCTCTGTTGCCCCCTCTACACATGGAATGTGTTTTCCTCAAAGAGAGACAGGTTTAAGGAGTTGTGACCTAAAATAAAATCTATAGCCGTTCCATCGGATGGTCCGGTTTAGCCAATAGGTTTGGAGAATGTGTTCTTTCATTTGGTCAGGGGAGGCGGGCCCTCCGCAGGGTGCAGATCCCTGGCAGGTGTGTCTCCCATTTACTGGTGCTTGGACATGGTGACAAACTGCCCCTTTTTTCCCCTACCAGGAGAAGAGGACCTATGGATGGACTGCCCGAGTGTCTCCCCCTCTGCAGTGGTCAGATTGTTGTGGCATTAAGGTGGTTTTTCAAAGGTTTTGAATCACTGTGGCCATGGGAGGTCCTCCATCACACAGTCATAACTGCTCAAACTAGCCTGGCTGACCGGCCTGTTGGGACGCAGTGTCAGCGGCAGACACACAACCTCACACATGCACGTAGAAACCAGCCTTTTCCGGCCATCGCAAGACTTTAGTGCTGCACTCGTGTCCATCGAATGGGAAAAAACCCTCCGAGGACCAGTTAGAACGTGCTGCACACCGGCTAAGACAATCTAGGGGATACAAATCTCGTCTGTTGCTTTGTGGATGCACAGCCTCTCAGGAGGACCCTCCCGTGGATGCGACCAAGTCGAATATGAACCAATCCTTTCCCGATACAACCGGTCTGCTATGCGACCATGTTGGTCCGACCCTATCTTTAGTTTCAAGATCTAGCAACGCCGGGTGAACCGCTGACGCCCTCAGGACTCACGGCTACCATCGACTCGGATCAGGCATCGACGGGAACGTGCAGCACTCGGGGTTTTGACTGCAAGCCAGGGGAAGGTGTCGCATCCCAACTTTAGCCTTTTTGATGATCACAGTTCTGACAATGGTGTGGACTGAGCTGGAGCAGCGTTGGTCTAGTCCGCTCGAGAGTGAATGAAGAGGCTGTGGCGGTAGCGAGGACAAACCTTTGCAGGTTTTAAATCACAGCAACCACGAGAGGCTCTGCACACACTCGTAACTGTGCACGGAGGGTTTTGAGCGGGCGGGTCCGGTGGTTTGTGAGACTGGCCCCCAGAGAGACAAACACAGACCCACACCTGTAACTGGACCCACGGCCCTCCAGGCTTTCTGCCAGGCAGGGATGACGAGCTTCACCTCTTCCTACACAAAGTGGTCCGTCGGCCTGTACTTATCTCTCCCACGTCCGTCACCGATGCTGTTCTACGGTGGTGGTGTCCGTCAATTACAGACCCATCAAACCCATCTCCTGCTGTTCAGCCTCGATTGGAAACCAAGCATCCTCCGACCCTGCATCCGAGCTCACTAGAGCCTTTATGTCCCATGGTGAGTGGGTTGGGCTGTCCCAGGACATCTTCGATGACCCCAGCGTGACCCGCGAGGGAGAGTGAAGCGCACGTGCCGGTCTTTGGTGGTCATAGCTAGCCTGAGTCTGGAGACGGCTACCACGGGAGAAAGGCTTAAAGCAAAATGGAACAAGTGTGTCATCCTTGAGCAGACATCTGGGTAGTTCCCTGTCCAACAGAAGAAGCAGATGAGAGGAAAACACGTGGAGGTCCTAGATTCGAACTGTGGGGCGTCCCTGGTTAGTGAGTCTGGTGCCAGCGTGAGGGCCAGTCTTTCTCCATCCAGCTTTGCAGCAGTCGCAGCACGTCGACGCGCTTGTAGATCCGGCAGAGCTCGGCGAGCTCGGTGACCGTCTTCTGGCTGTAGCGGAGGAGGAACTCCTGGGTGGGGCTGTGGGACAGGGAGCCTTTGGTCTGGTGCTCCAGCAAGGTCACTTCATCGTAGCTCATCCCCCAGCGACTGGCAAAGTTCTTCCAGTTCTTGATGGTGCAGTGGTTGGGGTCCAGTTTGAGCCGTAGCGAGTCCAGAAGATCTTTGTCGTTCATGAGGTCGCTGATTTTGGGGGGCGGGGGACGGCAGCACTTGTCACACGAGCTGTGGAGGAACTGCAGCTCTTTGGGAAGGTCTGGGGTCGGAGGAAAGACACCACAGCTTTAGCTCTTGGTTACAAGACACTTCACACTAGTCTGAGGACATGATGCATTCATGGATGAGGCTTTACCGCACAACCATTTACTCAATGGCTTCATTTAGGAGATTTTGGACATGGGACCACGCCTGGACTCAGCTACTGACAACATGGGACGGCTGAACGTGGGTCTTCTATCCGCCCTGCGAGAGACAGTCTGGTCGACGTGTCACCATCAGTCCCCACGCTGTGGGCTGGACACGGACCAAGATGGAGCCTGGAGGATTAAGGCCAGACGCCCTTCCTGATGCCCTGTGGGGGATTCGAACCCACAGCCTCCGGCTCCTCGGTTCCTGGAGCGCGGGCTCTACTGTGAGCTACCACAGCCCCAATGTCTGATATCAGTCCTTGAAAAAAACAAAAGCCAACGACCCTTGACCCCATCTGTGGTTCACCATCATTTGGGACTTCTCTGCTGTGCTGGTCGGCGGTTGGTGGAAGGCTGCGGTGAGAGCGGGAGACTTGGTGACTCACCAAAGGGATCCACCATCGATCACCTCGGGTATCGACCTCTGACCTTTCACCTCAAACACGGGGTTTAGATAAGCAGGTTAGTGGGACGTGGTGCTCTTTTGTCCCATGAGACAGGGTTGAAAGGCCTCGTCCGGCAGAGGTACCATGTCCAAAATCGACAACATGAAGCCTTTGTGGCATCAGAACAGATGTGCACCACTGGACAAAATGACTAAAACCAAAAACAAGATTATCTCTAGATGTCAAACATGGGTTCAGAATTAGAGAACAACATTGGTCACGGGGGTGTTACACTCTGTGGTCTGATTGAAGAGATGATGCACCTGGTGAAATAGACGTGTATATGCAATCCTCACCATCTTCCACTGGCTGCAACACAGAGGAAAAACAAGTCATGTTCCACACTGCGGAGATTTTCATTCCCTTTGGATCTAAAGACAGAGCAGAGCTGCCCTTATACAGCCTGCATGTTCACAGACCCTATTCATGACTCACGAAGGCTATGCTGGGGCTGAAATGCAGAGGTCCCAGTGCCTAAAGAGTGGCAGACAGGGGTGGTGGTCCCAGTGTTCAGACAGGGGGTGGTGGTCCCAGTGCCTAAAGAGTGGCAGACAGGGGTGGTGGTCCCAGTGTTCAGACAGGGGGTGGTGGTCCCAGTGCCTAAAGAGTGGCAGACAGGGGG
>OMLC01103131.1:1712-17571 GCA_900302585.1 Regalecus glesne | reverse complement strand
ACACAGAATAACTTGCTCATGTCATGTTGAATCACTGTCTTCAAGTGTCTATAAAGACCACTGACCTCTGTGGCTGTCATCTACAAATATTTATTGTGGTTTCTTGTGTGCAATGCTTTGAAGCCTGTAGCACCATCCTTGAGGGAGGATAGGTGTGGGCTAGACCTGTGAAATTCAATTTGCAGGAAAGGAGTGAGCAAAGGGTAACGTTGTCCATCCTCATTCTATTCTTTGTCACTGTTTGTGACCATGCTGAACAGCCTCTCTGATAATACATCACTGTCAGGTATGCACAAAAGTGCCTTCCTCAAGCAAGACGATTCTAGAATCTTCTATCTATTCCAATAAATACTGTTTTTACCCTTCATGATTAGTCCCCACGTTGTTGGGTGGGCAAGAACCTCTACGGAGTATGTGGGATTAAGGCCAAATGCTCTTCTTGATGCCTCGAGGTGGGCTCAAACCCACAAAACCTGGCTTTTCCTTTTTCTGATTTACACACCGCCGCTAAGTTACGCCCCCTTCCATCTCCTCCAATGATAGCCCCAAACCTGTAAATTCTCAGCTCCTCAGGGAGTTCTGGCCTTCCAAACACCTGGTACTTCACCACTTCTTCCTTAAGACTATCCAGGTCCAACCTGGGCTGTGGTAGGCTTTTATTTAATTAACTGCAAATAATAATAATATTCAGTAAAACTCACTTACATATTACTATTATTAACTGAGCTGGTCAAGAGGATGGCACAGCAAAGAGCTAGGATGTGAACATCATCGATAGGGAGGAACGCTGGTTTGAGCGAGGTAACTATGTAAAGAGGGAACAACCGTCCGGGTGGGGGCTAAGAGTACATCCGTCGCCATTTTACAATGCTGTGATCACAACTATTCCCCATTCCTCTGTGAATTGCACACATTACCACTAAAACTCCAGTTAATGATAAATTTGCATATGAAGCCAATTGTTGGTTTTGGTTGCTGTGCAACTGTGCCGTTTATTGGGTTGGGGGATACCTGCACTCGATTGAGTTTCAATAAACGTTTTGTCCAGACGAGCTGATTGAACTTAACGATTTCCTTACCTGGAATGAACACGTACCAAGACGGCTGGATATCATGTTTTCTCCGTAACCAGCCTCAGCAACTTCTGTGACCAAATATAAAATAATGACACCATCAATGAGAAAGTTTTTTTGTCTTTTAAATAACTTTTTCGTGAAAGTCCTCACTGAGAAAGATGAGCTAAGCAACTCTTCACTTATATCCCACGGAAATGGTATTATTTGTGCAGCTGTAATGTTGTCCGGGTGGAAACAGGAAGGAGGAAATGGTGTGAACGCTTGTTATAAATCAGGAGAAATTGTGGCCTCGGGAGGAAACCGGCTGAGGGCAATGAGAATGGGGACTCTCCGGGTCAATCAGGAGGGTCGGCAGCAGATGCGGGCTTGCAGTGGCCACTCACCCGTAGGACAAATAGGAAGTTTATACAGTTATAATTCACGCTGATCTTGGCCATGTTTGCAAGCCTGTCGTGTTTGCCCTATCATTGCTAGCCGGGTGATGACGTTCCTTTTCTGCGACGGAGTATGGTTGTGATCGTTGCGAATGAATCAAGACGTTTTCTACTCTTCAACGTATAAGTACATTTCCGTTTCTTTTTACACATTTCCTACAGGCTGGAGTAAAGTATCTTGAAAGCGGATTAAATGCTGAGTCAATTACATCATTCAGAGAAGTTATTTTCGTTCCCCAGGACAGATTTATAACCTGTTGAAGATGAACCCTTCAATTATTCGCAGCACCCCATCCCACCCCCACGGCCTTGGTGACGGCCGTAAATGTGACGAAGAGTCTATAGAGACAGCTGGCCACCGGTCTTCTCCATTTGGGCTGGGAAAGATGGTGGCTCCGTATGACATGCTTGTGGAATTATTGAAGGCTTGCGTACACAGCGGGGATCATGGGGCAATCAGGTGTGAAGACATGACAAAGACTCAAGCAAACAATCGTTAAACCGGCAGACCCCCACCACCACCACCAATAAAAGAAATGAAAATCCCAACACCATCCAACCAGTGGCCAATCTCAGGATGGTCTGAAAGGGATTTCCATATGATCTATGAGGTAATGCTCTTTCTAAGAGAAGTCCAGCTGTCATGTTCTTAGATAGACCTCTATTTGGATAGATGTAGAGGAGGATCATCGTCATTTATAAAAAATATTTTACTACAAACACTATGTAACTTTATAAAGAAATGTGGTATATACATTGTTATCACTATTTTTATATTACTATCCATAAAAAAATCAAGGATTAATTGTTATTCATCGGTACAATAATCATTTCTCAGTTTTTCCTAGACATGGATTGCTTTCAATGATATAAAATGGTCATAATAAACATATTGACTCACTGAGTCTAAATTAGTACAGAGCATGTGTTCAGTGTTGTGCTCCCATTGCCTCATGCCTCGCTATGTTTAGCACTTCCCAAAGTCCTGCTAAGGGCCAACAAATGATGTTACTGGCACCACAACCTCTGGCTTTGTGAACAGTACTATCATTGTTTTTCCAGCATCATGGTACTCTTATCAGTCTTTCAGCTAAGCATCCTAAAACCATCGTTTGGGAGTGGTAGGATGGCTGAGAGCTTTGTAGGGCCATCCCACTGTTGGTGAGGCAGAGCTAAATTCCCTGTGAAGCCATATATTTTGAAAATGACCCTACCTCCCATTTCCATCCCAACCTTATGGTGAAAAAAAATCACAACAAAATAGATTCCACATGGGAACCAGGGGAGCAATGAGAAGGATGTGTCTAGGGGAGTGTTCTGGAATGTACGCGTGCATGTTGAGAGGTTAGGGATAGGCTTGAGGGTATGCAACTGTAACCTCATCTCATTTTCACTGTGGCAGTAATTCACCATATACTGAGACATCAAAAAAACACAATGACTTTTCAGAATCTGTCCATGAATCTTTCACAGCGTCTTCTTCCTCCGTTAGAAGATAATTTGTACAGCAAGAAAGAAGAGGTAACCTTTTTTTTTGCAACAACAGTGAGATTAGATGTGCAGTAATTAAGGAAAAAAAGTCCTACCACATTTTTTTTTGTGTTACTATTCAGCAGTTCAACCCACCTTGGAAAGTCTCAAGTGAACTGCTTTGTCCTTGCCCTGTTTGCAGAATACCCACATTGTATGAATGGAAGTTGTCTGAGCAGTCAAGCGACTCAGCCATTTTTGATCAGAGCAGGTGCTCTTATCTAGTTTGACAACAAGATGAAACCACTTCATAATGGAAGCCAGTGTGTTGAACGCTCACTAGTAAATGCTAACACTTTACCCCTGTGCTCAAGAGTGGATTCAAATAGCTGTTAGTTGATTTAATCTACGAGTACGTGTCTGAAGCTACTGCTTTATCAAAACTGATCCTCCATCACTATTCCCAAGCTATTATAAATTCAGTGAGTCTAAACTGAAAACTGCACCTGATATCAATGCAAAGACAAATGGCAGTATCATCAAATAATCTAAATCATTATCTGGAAAATGTTACATTGAGATCGCTTGCGTCATAACTCAGCTCTACACAAATATTTTATATTCAACCTTAAATGCATTAAGCACCATTGGAAAAGTGGAACAATATGGGTAAGAAACCAAAGCGCTGTGATTAGTTCTATCAACTCACAGCAAGAAGGTCCTGGTTCAAATCCCATCCCAGATCCTTTTTGTGTGGAGTTTGGATATTCTCTCCGTGTCTGTGTGGGTTTCCTTTGGGTGCTCAGGTTTCCTCCCACCGTCATAAAGACATGCATGTTAGGGTCAATACTGCTGCCAGTGCCCTTGAGCAAGGAAATTGGAAAAAGAGCTGCAGCTGATCCCCAGGCACTGCAGCTGCTCACTGCTCCTATACAATAGGGTGGATTAAATTCAGAGAACCCATTTCATTATATGCTTGTACAATGACAAATAATAAATACATAAAACCAGGGATCCGGACTTACATCTGAACCTGCTGTATTTACTATATTCTAACTTTTCAATTTCAATACTGAAAGCTTATCGGTAAATACTTCACAGGTTAATACTATTATTGTCCTAACCAGCCACAATCTCAAAACAGAAACTTTGACATAGCAGAAATATATATTCCGCAAATTGTAATTTCCAACTGCTTGAGATTATAGTGTACTATACCAATACTGTTTTGCACTGCCCGTAAATGAACCACTGCCCTCACCTCAGATTAAGATGCATGGATCTCTGACTGTGTCCAAAACACGCTGTAGTAATCCAGCTGGGATGTCACAGCACCGAGGTACCAAATAGTTTGTGTTGGGAGGTGTCAACATGGTGTGTGTGTGCCCTGCTCATAGGGATGACCAACCACGCTGGCAGACAGACTGAGGAACATCATAAACCTGGTCATGACCACATATTAGCAGGGTTTAACTGTGCTCGGGTCAAATCACTGTTTTAAGACCCAATAACAAAAGCCCTTTAAACATCAATCCATCAACAACCACTTATCCTAAGATGGGTCACCGAGACGTGCTGGAGCCTATCCCAGCACTCATTTGGCAAAAGGCAGAGAGACACCCCGGAGAGATCACCATTCCATTGCAGGGCTTGAATGTTAAGGGGTTCAGTGTTTTGCTCATGGACACTTCAACACACTTTCTGAAAGGGCTGGGGATCAGACAACCAATCTTCCAATGCACTATCAACGGGTACTTTTTTGGGGGCGTAGTTCAGCAATCTCTGCCTGTACTGTGATAAATATAATCACAGCAAAATGAGTCTAAAAGCACATAAAAAAATCAGCTATATGAATTTTGATTGAGCTCTAATCACACTAGTGCTTTTAGGAAAATCAGGCTGTTAGGCAATGAGGTAGCCTCATACCCCCAAACCCTCTCACACACACACACACACACACACACACACACACACATGGACACTGTGATGGACAACAGGTTGTTTTGGTGTTTGCCACATCTCTGTGGAAACTGAACTTGGCTATGCAGGACCACCTAGGCCTGCTGCTGAGGCTGTGACATCATCCTCTAGATATTCAGTCAAGTGTCGGCTCCAAGGAAGCAGAAATAGGAGAAGACTTGACATTTGAGGACAGCTGTCCATCTCATGCCATCTCAAAAACACACAAATATGTACACAGCCCTCGTGCCATATGGACCTATGTGTTGTTCTGATGTGGCTACTTGGTGTTGTCAGTGCTGAATGAACAAATTCAAAGTTCATTAATATTGTATAGGGCATGGATGTGATCTGACAATACATCACATCGTGTCTGGCATCGATTTTAAGAGTAACCTTTAAAGGAATGTAGATTAACTGGGGGGGGGTAACTTTCCTCTGGATAGATATCTACGTGAAAATGCCAACTAGGGGTAGATTCCTGCAAACTAAAGGAATTAAAAACTACAGCTGTAACACAAAATTTCAGCAGTTTTTACAACAAAACGCTTCAGCAATGGGGTTACAATATGATTTAAAATGTAGTCAATTAATTACACAGGCAGGTGATAGATACCCTTTGGCAAATCCTTGCTGGAGGATTCCAAATGTGCATTTCCTTCAGTATTACTTATCTGAACTCCATGTGGTTTCAACAAGCCTGGTTCCAGAAACCGTGGGACTTGATCCAGCGTGTGATCTGATGGTCTTCTGCTGTTACTGGCCTCAGTGAGGTATCCTGCTACAAAATAACGCCTCACATCTCAATGCATAACAAAAAAAGAATGCATTCAAACAACTGATCAAGTGCGTGTCCAGGCAGATTATCTATATTGACTATATCATAAATGAATGATGTGAATATTAGAGGCAGCATAACCGAGGAAGGAGGATGGTAATCTAGTTATCAAAATATTGTCTTTTTTTAATTTCAGGCCCCTACTAAAAGCAGAAATGTCATTGAGCAAGACAATGAACCCCTAACTGGTCAACCCTTGAGATGGAGTGGCAACCTGTCCAGGGTGTTTCCCCACCTTTCGCTAAATGAGTGCTGGGATAGGCTCCAGCAGGACTCCATGACGATGGATGGAGATGATTACAACAGTAGCCTGTGGAAATGATGTTAGAGGGGCCTCTAGTGGCGATGATGGGAAACAACATTCTGATCGCTGCAGAATAAACAGACATACAGTAGATAGCCACATACCACTAAAGGCCTATATTATCAACATATTTCTTTATAACCAACCAATAAACCTGGATAACTTCACATATGGATGTGTGCACCTTAAGAGTATAAGGAAATACTAATGAATGAAATCACCTGGTGTTTAGATTAGTTTGACATACGGCTGAGGTGGCTTAACAAGTATAGCTCTATTCATCATACTCTTGTCTGACAGACTAAAGACAGTACAGGATTCTACATACATGACACCCATGTTGTAAGCTGACAACCATTTTAATCATTATCAAAATCTGTTGTTCAAAATATTCTATCAACTCTATATGCAATATTATTATACATATAACATTTCAGTAGAAATACAATACAAATGTAAAAAAAAATCAGTGTATAACAGTATTTGAAATGCAATCAACATAACCAAACAATAAAAAAGTCCAACGATTTTGGTCTCATAGTCCTCACTTTCATGATCCAATGTGATGTGATCATCTACTCTTGGTTCTGGTCCGCAGAGAGCTTCTTCTTCTTCTTCTTTGTTAACATGTCCACGACTGATGGAGTCTTGCGCTTTTCAGCTTGGGTTAAACAAATACGTACCTGTTATTTTCTTTTTACAAATTAAACGAAAAACAGTGGGTGTGAAACTCGCATTGAGCCTACCTTGCTTTTTAGAGGGAGATTCAGTGGCCTTTGGGGATCTCTTGGCATAAGCAACCTTCATCCTCTGTATGTTCTTTTTGCTGACTACCTCATGCTCTACAATGGGAGATGGGTAGTCTTTACCCACAATGCATCCTGCGGCCTGCTGGACGCTTCGGGGAGCCTTCCAGGGCTCGTAAATGTACTGGGTTGGAAACTTCTTCAGCTGAGGGAGGTACTTCCTAGAACCAATGCATTGTGGTTAGTTTATTTTCCACAGGTGATCGGTATCTGTTAAAGACAGCTCCTGAAGTGGAGACCCAAACATGTTCAAGTCACCTATGTATTGTTAATTATCAGACAAGCTGGAAAGTTTTATATTCTTACTTGATATAATCTCCATTTTTATCTGTCTTCTTCCCAAAGGCGATAGGAGAGTAGACCCTGAAGTACTGGTGGAAGAAAGCACTGGCTGAGAGCCACATCCAGTTCCCTGCATTCAGAGCCCAGTCACCATCCAGCAATAGCTCTTCAAACACCTATAGGAGCAATAAATACCGTCTGATTAAGAAGCACAAGCTTTCTTATGGTGGATTTGCACTCTAGGTAGGATATCACAAACAGAAAAGTTGGAACTTTAACCTTTTGTCCCTCTTCCCAACTGATCCACAGATCTCCCCTGGTGAGAAAGCAAGCCACAGCATGTCTAGCCAGATGGTGGATCCAGCCCTCTTGCTTCAGCTGTGTCATGATGGCATCGATGAAGGGGAAACCAGTTCGACCCTCAATGGAAATGATGATGTGAGTTATACTTAGTATTCTTTACAAGATCATAAGGATGCCATAACTGTATAATAGCTCATTCCAGCTGCACTGGTTTGTCTTAAAAAACTGCCCCATACAATTATTCATCCATGTCTGTCTTTTAATACCTCTTTCCATGCAGCCAGATGTTCTGGGTTAGTGTCCCAGTCCACCTGTGTACAAACAGGGTTACCCTCCATCTTGGCAAAGTTGGGTACACCCACACTGGCAGTGTAGAAGAACTCTCTCCACAGCAACTGGCCATGCAAGGAAACTGGTGGATCCGAGTGCTTTTTCTGCAAATAACACATTCATAACACATAAAACATCTTCATTCAATCTATTTCGCCGCTGTGAAGGTGCAGTTGAAATTGAAATGACAACCGAGGCTATTTTACTGGATCCTGTGTTGAAAAGCACCAATCATTACATGCACAGTCCCATTCGACCAAAAGCATGCAGCATGTAACATTTGCTTTCTGATGTGAAAAAAATGGACTGACTCTTAGGGTGCACTGAAACACTCACCCCTTGGTAGACGTCTGTCAGATGCCACCAGAAGGTGCGTGCAGACAAGCAGCCAAAGCGGATATAGGGGCTGAGAACTGTGGTGCTGGGGTTCAGAGAGTTTGGCGATGTCTGTGGCTTCTCAAAGCTACATATCCATTTCTGGAAAACGGAAACAGATATGCAATGTTGTTAAAATATGATTGATTTGGGAAGACAACTAATTCATACCTCGAGCACCTTTTTGCTTTTAAAGCAATGCTAGTTCCTATTAATAACGTATGAATGGGCAAATCCTTTGCAGGTCCTACTACTACTGCTACTACTGCAGCTGCTGCTGCTTTGGGCTGCTCCCGTTAGGGGTCACCACCACAGCAGATCATCATCTCCATCTCTTCCTGTCCTCTGCATCTTCTTCTGTCACACCAGCCACCTTACATGTCCTCCCTCACCACATCATAAACCTCCTCTTTGGTCTTCCTCTTCTCCTCTTGCCTGGCAGCTCCATATCTTATGTGGCTCATAATCTCATTTCCAGCTTTGATCAGAGTAAATTCTCAAGTGAATGAAGTCTCTATAGATAACCACGTTAATGAACATTGACTAATGTTTTATATATAAAAGCTGAAAAATAACTCCGCAAAGTCACTTTTTCTGGAAATGACGCTGCAGTAAAGTAGGACTTGGATGCTGTTCTGGTGGACTTTCTGCTGAATTCGTATTTTTAATGTGCTTTCCACTTTGCTGCTGTAATGCCGTAATTTACCCCTGTGGGACTAATAAAGGAATATCTTATCTTAGAAGGATAACTACCGTTTTCTTCATATGTTCATCCAGTCTCCTGAGTGCCTCCTGTTCACCCCCAGGGAACAACTCTTCTGTAAGCAATGCTTCATCCTGCCCCATCTCCTGGAGCGAGGGGACACCATACACTTTCTCATGCCTCTCTGAATATGGTGTATTCACACCTGTGAAGAGATATGTTTGGCAATGTTAGAAACAACACAATATAGCTAAAAGACAGGACGATGCAGAATACAACAATCATATTTATAATTGTCTCGGCCTCCTTATTTTCCCTTTACTCCTTCTGAGACCCACATCTATTAGAATTGTTTGCTTATTACTTTAAATTTGCAAGACACTTAATTGGTATTATTTTGAGGGCATTGGAAAAAATTAAAATTTTAATGCCTTTATCAATTGGCAGTGATTCACCAGGGAAATAGTTGTTCTTTCTCAGTCATTAGGTTATTACCTTTCATGTGTTCTGTGGTTGGAGCAGGAATTGGTCTTTTGGGAGGACCGAGGGTCTTCACTAAAGTCTGCAGACGGTTGTAAACCAGAGGAGCTTTCCCATTATTTTGTTCAATTATCCTAATGAAGGAGAAGTTTAGAGGTTTTCAGCACAAAGGACTAATCTGTTCTGGATAGCCTCAATTAAAAGAGTGATTCTCCGAGGTTCCACTGGGTGAGGTGAAGAATGAGTTATACTGACCTGTCTAAGTCATAAAGAGTGTGGGAGATTTTATAGATGACTTCAACTCCGTGCTCTTTGGCCAGCGCTGTCACCCTTTTGTCCCGATTGAGACTGTAGGGCTCTGTGTCATACTCATAGGTCAACTTTGTCACGTTCCATGTGTGGAATAGCTCAGGGAAGACATCCTCTGGCTTCCCTCTAACAACATACAACCTATGAAAAAAAAGGAGATTACAATTTTAGATGCATTTAAAAATGGATTCCCTTATCAGTTCCACAAGAGGAAATTTAGATTTCTCTGCATTTTAACCCATTCTATTGAACAGGAGCAGTGAACTGCCACCATGTGGCGCTCGGGGAGCAGTTATAGGTTCAGTGTCTTGCTCAAGGCTTGCTGTAGAACAGGGGATCGAACCTGCAACCTTCCGATTGCCAGATGACCACTCTACCCACTGAGCTTTGCTGCCCCCTTTAAAAAAAGCGTTATATCTGGAGAACTTTTCTTTAGAAGAAAGCAGACTTCAGGAGAGCACAGCCACAAAGCCAAACTCAGGTCATTTTGGTAGGGGTGGGGTGAGGAACCCTTGTTAGGTAAGGGACTGAAAGAAAGAAGGGGGATGGTCCTGGTTTGGGTGATACTTGTTAAGATACGAGCTATGTCAGTTGTTGTCTGTCAATGGAAATAGCAAAGCATCTGCCTTCCCTTCCTGAATACTTCATTACCTCTGATGAGGATTTGGTCAAGGTCTATGTGGTTTCTTGAAATAATTCCATATTTTCAGGGGTCGAGAGTAATCTCCTAATGCACTATTCACTGACGACGTGTGTCTCGTCCTACCTTGAGTTCAGTTTCCTAAGGCTGAGATCCAGATCTCTGAGGGCTCCAATGAGGAATCGCCAACGGTTGATACCAAAACTATAGTTATTACGGAAGTGTGGGTCCAAGACGAACACTGGGTAGATCTCTTTACAGTCCCTCAGAGCAGCCATCAGTGCTGGGTTGTCGTGCAGTCGAAGTCCCTTACGGAACCAGTGGATACTTATGTGGGCCATGCCTGTGAACTATACCGCACACATATCATGAGACATGACAAAGAAGAAGAAACAAACAAGAAGAACGAATCGGTGTTTGTTTCAGCGTGTAAATGAGCAAGGCAGGAGTCGACCTTCTACACAATCATGAGAAGAATCTTTGGGCCACAAAACATGAAAAAGAACGAAATTAAAAAAGCCGATTTAAAAAAAAAGTCAATCCTGCGACCCACAGGTCTACAGCAAGAGCTTACCGTGGACCTTCGTTCACCAAATTGTAGAATCCTGACACGCTTCTTGTTAGGAAACGATTTTATGTAAGCAAGCCGCTGAAGAGGTTTACAAAACTACTACATGTGCAGCATCGATCAGCCAATCAGACGAAAGAACGTTTGTTGACGTCAGACTCAAGCTTGGCATCCAGTTTCCTGCCCGTCCGCTAGATGTCGCTAATGTATTGACTCAACTCACATAGGAAGAGAAGTCACTGAGCATGCATCAAGATGTCAGTGATTAAAATTTCTGACCCTTTTACCCTGATACAGTAATTATTTCCTGCACACCTCCTTTCCTCAGTTATGGTGAGACAAAGGATCTTTTCTCTTTCCATAAATGCATCAGTCATGATGCTCATCTTCAGGCAATTTTTCAAATTATTTTCAGAACGTGTGGTCCTTGATGTGAAGCTCCACTCCACTGAGTGAGTGCATACATACTACATATTCATGCAAATGTGGGTATATGAGAGATAAAGAACTGAGGATTAATTGATACCAAAATACTTAAAACCGTGAGGTTAATTAATTCTTCCTCAAAACAGACGCACAACAGAAAGCTCAATCGGTTTATTTAGACACAACGTTTTACTTCTCCATAAATGTTGTGTCCGGATGAACCGACTCAACTTGCAGTGATTTCCTTATCTCGATTACAAGATTATCGCCAGAGGACGGTGGAAATTGTTCTCTGTATTCACCACACTCCATTGTATAGGCGCAGTGAGCGCAGCCATCACATGGCGCTTGGAGGAGAAATAAAGGGTTCAGTATCGTGCTCAAGGATGAGCGATAAGTTCTTTGCTGGACCTGGGATTTGAATCACCGATCTCTAATTATAAGACGACCGCCTCAAAAGGAGCCCACTTGCCGTGACATTGTCCCACAATGCCGTGACTCGGAGTCGAACCGAGGTTGCTGCGGCCACAACGCAGAGTACTAACCACTATACGATCACGGCGAGCTACGGTGGACCATGTGATGAAGGTGCACAAACATAAATAGTCTGACCTAATGACTCAGTCTTCTGCAGATCAGTGTCCAAGAGCCTCCTGTGGGCACAGTGTGACGCCACTGCACCAATATTTCTCTAATCCAAGAGTTGACGTCATAACACACAACCTGTGAAGCCTGTTGCTGAATATGATTATCATTTGAGACAATGCGTCACCACAGCCCACCGTAGCTCGCCGTGATCGTATAGTGGTTAGTACTCTGCGTTGTGGCCGCAGCAACCTCGGTTCGAATCCGAGTCACGGCATTGTGGGACAATGTCACGGCAAGTGGGCTCCTTTTGAGAGAAGGCTTGTGAGCAGCGATGACAGAAGTAACGGCTCTTGGGCGCATCGTTCTTGTTGTCGGTCTGCTGTCATGTCTGACACTCATGTTGCAGCGTTTCCGTCAATGAAGAGGAAAACTCGAGAAGATTTGACTCGTAACGACGTCCCCGCATGTCAATTTTGATATTTTGAAGACGATCTCAGCTCTCTAGAACTTGCTGTGTAAGTCAACAAGGGTGACGATTCAAAATAATGCGCAAACATTTCCCTAATTCATGCAGTTCTCAAACAATGCCACTAGATGGGGATGTCACGTAAGAAGAGCGGGATTCTCGTTGTTTAATTAAAGTTGGACCGAAGTCACCGGAACTTAAACGTTTCTATTCGGACCCGGCCTGACTTCATCGCATGTGGTCAGACATTTGTAACGGTGCGAGAGAAACGGGAATGAGTGCAATGTGGTAAAGATACCACGAAAAACTTAGGATACACCTGCCGCATCTTTTAAAAAGAAATATATCTAATGACAGGAATCTGCTGAGGTGGGGAAAACCGCTGCCCTTTATGTCTCCACATTAGCAACAGACTGTGGTAAATCTACACATGTGATCCGACGGTCCACGGCCGATATCAACCTGTGGGCGATGGAGTGATGAAATGAGAAGAGGCTCTCAGACTGTGTGTCTGTGTGGGGGTGCTCCTGTTGGCTGACAGACATGCTAGTCCCCGCCTGCTCCGCCCAGCAGAGACGCAGGGGGGGTGAAGGTATGAGTCGGACCGGAGCAGCTTCACTATTCCCATTCTTGGCAGTGTGGAGCAGAGCGCCGTGCCTTTCCACACACACTCAGTGTGTGTGATGCGAGTGTTTGCACGTCTCCTGGCTAAACGATGCACCAGCGCCACCGCTCCTGGCCGTCATCGCTGCTATCCAGGTGTTGCACCAGAGGACAAGGGCGTCGTTGACGTTGTCCGTCTACAACTTGTATGTGCGGTGGTGTGCCGTCCTCTCAACTGGCGCAGTCGAACGAGAAGATGCTGAGCCGATTGATGAGTGGCAGCATCAGGAGTCTAGACAGGGAATGCAACTGCACCGTGAGACTGCTGGACGACTCAGAGTACACCTGCACCATACAGGTCAGTGGTGGTGTGTGTGTGTGTGTGGGGGGTAGTCTGAGTGTGTCTCTGAAAACAACCCAGGTAACCTTGCTGCTTCATCCAGTGTGATGAGGTGAGGATGTCGAGCAGGTGGAACCTCTGCCTCTCCTTTGGAGCTCCATCTGAATGTCTTTTATGTCTATTTGGGGAAAAAAATGTGTTGATGAGCATGAGCTGCCAGGCGAGACCCCTCCCCCCCTTTTCCTCATCCCCTTCACAAAAAGCTCATTAGGATGCTGCTGCCGTGTGTTTGGGACATGGGGCGGCATAGCT
This sequence comes from Regalecus glesne, assembly GCA_900302585.1. Classification (NCBI taxonomy): domain Eukaryota; kingdom Metazoa; phylum Chordata; class Actinopteri; order Lampriformes; family Regalecidae; genus Regalecus; species Regalecus glesne. Next base: position 3,959 of record OMLC01103131.1, on the reverse strand, counting down.
CAGTGGGGTCGAGCGGTTAGTCATCTGGCAATCGGAAGGTTACAGGTTCGATCCCGCAGAAAGCAGACATGCAGAAAGCATGTGGAGGTGTCCTTGAGCAAGACACTGAACCCCTAACTGCTCCCCGAGCGCCATATGGTGGCAGCTCACTGCTCCTATACAATGGGATGGGTTAAAATGCAAAGAAACCCAAATTTCTCCTTGCAGAACGGATGAGGGAATCTATTTCATTTTCATTTATCTCCGTCATCGCTGGGCAGAGATGTGACCTGTGTGGGGGTCACATGGCCGCGTTTGGAGAGGAGCCGCACATGCACCTGCATTGCGTAGCAAGTTCTTTGATGAGGTGATGTGGAGATATGGCAACAGGCCCTCCACTGATGCCTCATAAGCTGCTTTCACTCCAGCAGCCTCGGGGAGGGGGGGGGTTAAGCTGCATGTAGACTCTAGAGGGGATGCCTTGTATGCATAGATTCATCCCTAATGATCTCATCTGGAACGGTGCATTTGGGCAGGATCTCCACATCTCCACAAGGTCGAGAAGCGTGGCCCAAAATATCAGCAACGTGACCATTCTGTTAATATTTAACTATGTGAGGACGTGAAACGCTACAGCGAAATAGACCACCCCCCCTCCACACATGCCAAAAGAACTGTGGCTGTGACCGAGGTCTAAGCTCATCACTCTGTGGAACAGCGCAGCTGTCATGGAGAAAAAAGCACAGGCCAGCTCTTGTGATTTTTCACCTCGGTTTCATATTAACAGTCAAAGGTCATCCGAAAGTCAGACAAACGCCACCGTGTCGGGGCCCCGGAGACCTCATCCACACTCGATGACAGAACACCAGAAGTGGGCGAGTGGCGTTCTGCAGCTGAGGCTGTTTTTGCTAAAGTCCTTTGAAGGACGAGTCCTCAAGATGCACTTGAGGCTTCCATTCATCAGAATCAATGACGCCTTGAGATCATGTCAGAGTGCCTTTAATCCAGCATTGTTCCGTGTCCCCCAGCGGCCGTGGCCACCGCTGGGCTTAACCCACATTCACTCACAATTATTCTTATCCAGGCTTTTACCATTGGTTTTCAACAGGTTTTCAGATATTATTATTATTTTATATATTGTGCCATCATTGCTGCTAATATTAGCATTGAGTTAGTCATCTATTCACATGGGGGAGGGGGTTCCAGTTCCATCAACAGCATGGAGCTCTGGAGGACATTCCCTGTAAATGTTGTCTCCCCTGCACAAGTCCTTTAGCACATTATGCTCTTGGCTCACTCCAAGGCCTCCGAGGGCTTTGGCTCAATTGGTCGGTCAGTCAGTCCTTCACTCAATCATAAAGAAGGCGAATCGGTTCATCCGGATGTGTTTTGTTGAGAGAAACATTTCATCACCTATACAGCTGACATCTACAGTCTAAGCTGACTACAGGCATCCCCACCCTTCAGAAACCATACAGTCGTATAAGGGCCAGAAACAACCGCGGTCTCACATGCAAATTGGTCTTTGACTGTAGTTTTAATTGTAATCTGAGCTATTCCCGGGATTTGGGGAATAGTTGAGATCACTGCGCTGTAAAATGGTGACAGATGTACTTTTAATCCCCCCCATCCCCTTAATTCAAGGACGGCCGTTCCCTCTTCACATAGATGCCTCTTTGACTCCCTGTTCAAAACCTGCATTCCTCCCTGTCAAGCACGTGCACGTCCTTAATGTCGGCTCAGACTGAAGGTGACATCTGAATGGGGAAATGTTTCTTCCAACAAAACGGTGTGTCTAGATGAGCTGACTCACCTTTTTGTATGTGACTTCTTTCCCTGGATTACCGAGCGTACAGAAAGAGCTTCACTCATTCACTCCCCGACTCACTCACTCATCATTTTACAAGGTCGGATTTTTGTGAAGATTTCCTTGTGTCTCTTGTTCCTGGATTTGACATAGAACTCTATTGTTATTCGGGGCTAAGCTCAGGGTCTATAAACACCGTTACTGAGAGAGAGAGAGAGAGAGAGAGAGAGAGAGAGAGAGAGAGAGACTGTTAACTGGCCTTTATAGGTGATCAGGCAATTTCAAATGTGTGTGTCTGTCTCTATAGCAGTTCAGGGATGAAGAGATTACCCTTCGCTGAGGATGAATTTGGTCCACCCCCAAACAAGATGGGTAGAGTGGACGAACCAAAGAAAGGTATGGGATGTCTTGATGCATGCTCATTAATCCAGGTAAGGGAATCACAAAAAGAGGTGAATCGG
>OMLC01103130.1:0-10123 GCA_900302585.1 Regalecus glesne | reverse complement strand
TTATCAGTACAACACAACGATCAACTCACATCCATTCAATTCCTTGGAGACTTCGAGAGAGAGAGGGAGAGAGAGAGATAGAGAGAGAGAGAGAGACAGAGAGAGAGAGAGAGAGAGAGAGAGAGAGAGAGAGAGAGAGAGAGAGAGGGGGAGAGAGGGAGAGAGGGAGAGAGAGAGAGATAGAGAGAGAGACAGAGAGAGACAGAGAGAGACAGAGAGAGACAGAGAGAGAGAGAGAGAGAGAGAGACAGAGAGAGAGAGAGAGAGAGAGAGAGAGAGAGAGAGAGAGAGATTTGGAAACCGACAGAGTGAGATGACAGAGAGAGATGGGAAAAGAAAGGGAGAGTGAGAGAGCATGGGATGTAGAGGAGAAAGGATCATCAACATTCAAATGCAGTTAGGATCACCCTAAACTTCAGCTACCCTCACATGGTTTTTTTAGGCTACTCGCATGAATCCTAGTTTAAATCCTTAAATTAAATATTTTAATTGCTGTAAGCCTTACTATCAAATAGGGAATTACAAAGACCCAGTGGAGTCCAACTCCTCCCCCACCCCTAATAACATATTGCATACAATTGTTCATGTAATTAGACTATGTGCAATGCTGAAGCAAGGGCCCATCCATACCCAACTGCTTTCCCTGAGTGTGCTAGCATAAAGGGAGCGTGACTGATGAGTTTTCACATCAAACAATAGTTGTAGAGGAACAGAGATAATTCTATTATTCTTTCTCACTGAGCTTTCTGGGGATAGATGTTAAATACGTACCATATACGCTGGAAGGGGTTAATTAAAACCCATATAGTACAGCATGGAAAAGTCAAAGTCAACAGCACCGTTTTCAGCTAATGCTACAAAAACAAAGTCAGATTTTCCAGCTTGGGCACAACACACATTCACATTACAGCTGCTCAATGCAGCATTAAATACCCATTTAATAGCATGTGTCGATGCTTTCTTGCTTGCCGGTAGTCCATCGAGTCTGATGAGGACTTCCCTGCTCATTAACAGCGCGTTCTTTGATGCCTGCAGAGTCCAGTTCTAGATCAGCAAATGTTATCACACATCGGGCATATGAAAATCTGAGTTAGTGGGGGGGCAGGCGTGGCTTTGTGTTTCCTCGGTCTTTTCTGTTGTTTTCACAACCTTCTCCATTTCTAGCTGCTGAAACAGATCACCCACCAGTAGGCAGCTTGCTCTAGTCTCAAGAGGCCAATACATTTCCTCACTGAGGTTTTTAGCTGGTCTTTCTATCGCTTCTTCTGACCAATGGTTATTGCACACCATGGTCAGTGATGGAGACCTATGCAATGAGGCTTTTAGAGTTCTAAAGGGGGTCCTCAGTAGCACCGTCTTGGCCATGGCAGGTTGGCCCTGGGAGCAGGGGGTTACACCCAGGATGACCAGTCACTCATCATGACTGCAGGAGGCTGCTGGGAACTCAAGACTGTTGAAGAACCACCTAATGTGTGCCACCAAACACATTGTTTTTCTCTCAGGGTGTGCTCACCAAGGCTTTGTCTCAATAGACTTCCCGGAAGGCAGTGGGGCAGTGGTTGGTAATAAACAGCCTCTGGGGACCATTGCAGCTCTGAGGTCACCTACCAAGTTAACCTGAGGCCACAAGGCACCCTGAGTTAGGCTCCCATAATAACCTCAAACCACACTTTGGCTCAATGTTCCTGTACTAAAACATAATGGCAGGGAATTCAATGCTCTCACTGCCTTCCGGAGCACTTTTTGCCAGCTTGTCTGAGGGTGACTTTGTATTGTTTTGTGACCTCTGCACTGAAGAGTGACACCGGTAGAGTATCACATCACCAAGCCTATGTGATTGGCACATAAACACGCTACAAAGCATCTACAAAGATGGCCACAAACACTTGCAACTTTCTTACAAATGGTCAAACATGCCTCAATCTTAAGGCCCCACCAGCAGGATGAGCTGGTGTGCATATGGCACCATGTTGTCAAATTAAACTACAATTTTTGTCAACTTTAGTAAATTCCCCTTTGTGGGACTGATAAGAGAATCGTTTTTTAAATATATGTGCTGGTCACATTCATCGTTTTATTTCTACTGCTCTGAATAGATTTCTTTGTAGAAAACATCCTTGTGTGCTACATGGCATGGTTGACAAGGTGTCTCTTCATTGCGCTTGCATGCTACGTTTAAAACGTAGGGAGGGATGACTCAGGAGGTACGGTGGTCTTCTAGTAATCGGCATATTGGTGGTTCAATCCCCGATTCCTTCAGAAATGGTGAATGGCAAATGGACTTGTTCTTATACGGCACTTTTCTAGTCTAACAACCACTCAAAGTGCTTTACAGTGAATGCCTCACACGTACTGGGCTACGCGATGGGATAAGAACCCGCGATGGCTGACTCCCAGGCGTGCGTTCAACCCACTGAGCTACCGCGGCTACATTAAAAAAGCATGCCAAAGTGTCCTTAAGAAAGATGCTGAACCCCTAATTGCTTGGACAACAAATGAAAATCAGCCTGGCAGCTAAATCTGGCATATTTAAATTCTAAATGTTTATGAATATGGAGGCCCTAAAAAAAGAGATGTTTATTATTATTATTATTATATATTATTATTATATTATTAAAAGCTGTAATGAAGTGGGGCCATCTTATATATTATAGCGATGTTATGATGGTCATCACCATCAATCATGTGGATCATTTAATACCATTTAGCATTTTCCCCTTGTGAGAAACAAATTGAAAATAAGATGTTTGGGACAAGATTTAAAAAAGTTCAGTCGTGATTGGGCGGATTTATTTTACAAATCAAAGTTCATAGTTGTCAGCCATTAATGCATTTAGAAATGTTTTGAATTTATGTATTTCCACATCTGCAAAAAAGTGCAATGAACTAAACATGAGGCGGTATTTATTATTTTAACATGTAAAAAAATGTGAGTTTTAAGGCCTTAAAGGCCTTTAGAAAACTGTGAAATGCTGTCTAGTTGGGCCGCTACCTTGACATTCTGCCATTCATTTGCATGCAGTTTGCTGTGAATATGACTAATATCTGGTTAGTATGGTTAATATATCACTAACAATGGACAAAGAATTTGATCAAGTATTAACCAACAGTTTAGCTGGATGCTGCAAAAAAGCACCCATCCTATTACGATGATGGATAGGGGGCTGCAGTAGCTCAGTGGCAGAGTGCCCGCTTTGGGGAATGACAAGCCAGAGGCAGTGATTTTGAATCCATCGCAGGGCATCAAGAAGGGAATCTGACCTTAATCCCCCAAGCTCTGTCTAAGTGTGGTCCAACCACAGAGCTCTCATACTATGATGATGGATATTTCATCTTATGAAAATGAAACATGAGATTTGCTGTACTAAGGGGTAAGATGAATTCACTACTTTGTTTTGTTTTTTCAAAAACTGTCTCCCGTGGTGCGATATTTCAAGATATTTACTTCAGTGGGTATTGTTCTCAAAACAGGGGATCCTGTATTAGAAAGGAGCCATTTGGTGTTTTTGTTTTTTTCCTTGCTCAAAGGAAACCAAAATCCTATAACTTGATTAAATGATAAGTTCAGATGAATTTTGCAATGACAACAGTCCACCAAGCCTTTCCATTTTCACTGATGCAGCAGTGTTGGTCCCTTGGTACCAATCTGGTGAAAAATGAGTCTCAGAAAAATGACCCTCATCAATCTACCCGTGGATTACCATGAATTAACCACAGTAGTGGATCAACTATTATTTGCAATCTTTACCATTACAAGTTGGCAATTACAACTAGAAAATGTTTCAATCACATCAAGAAGTAAATGTATCAAATACACAACAAAACTCTGGAGATCTGGCTTTAGTAGCTGTGCATTGAGGGTATGCGTCCTTTCCAGAAGCAGAAGAGCCACAGGCTGGAAACGTTACCACCTTTAACTACTTTTGACTGAGACACATTCTACATAAGCCACAAAATGGATGTATAATATACTGGAAAATCAGTTTCTGTCATTTGTGTTGGAGAACCCACAGCATGTTTGACAAATGAGCATCCTTAACTGGTAACATACACATCTGCCTCTCTGCCCCTGCACATTTTGTAGTACAGAGGAGCCGAGGCGCAGTAAGGTGTACAAAACAGCTTAGAGTAGTGTGGCAACAGAACCAATTAGAAGTTGCCCAAGGTCAGGTTGAGGCCATCAGGAGGAGAGAGCACACTAAATAATTTGGAGGGTAAAAAGCCAAGTGTTGCCCGGTACAAAATGCATTGTGTTCTGTAACTCCCAACAATTTATTTTCCTGTTAAATTATACATGTGAGATTTGGCTGCAAACATGTCAATGCCCAGTGAGGGGTAGCTAATCTTCCATCTTTGTAAATACTTCAACAATGAGGTGAATATGCTGTGAGAGAAAGAAAGAAAGAAAGAAAGGATTCCCTTATCAGTCCCGCGAGGGGAAATTTTTTCTCTGCATTTTTGACCCAACCTATTATATAGGAGCAGGGAGCTGCCAACAGATGGCGCTCGGGGAGCAGTTAGGGGTTAAGTGTCTTGCTCAAGGACACCTCGACATGCTGTATGCAGGACCGGGGATCGAACCTGCAACCTTCCGATCGCCAGGCGATCGCCAGGCGACCGCTCTACCAACTGAGCTATGCCGCCCTTTATATATATGCTATGTATATGCTATATATGTATTATAAATATGTATGAATGTGTATATGTTTAAAATGTTTCATCTTTACACACATATACACACACAGCTATAGTGCCCTCTAGCGGTCATTGGCGGGATGACGTGGTAATTCAGGAGAGGCAGCTGCACCTGGCTGCAGCCTACAGAACGGGGCGGGGCCCAGGGTCGACTGTTCACCCACCGTGAGACTTTATTGGCTTAACTATCGAATTTGGCCGGGGCTCAACAGTTCACCTTGGAGGTGGATGGGTGAATGGATTAAACATTCGACGTCAAACTCCACCCAATTCCACAGGCGGGACTCAGGTGCTGCTTAAGTGAGGGGGGTCCGGATATTATCACGTGGTCCAGTGACCTCACGTCAGGAACGATGGGAGGGTGACGCCAATGATCCAGGACCATTTGTGGACTTTACGCCGCAGGTTCTGCGTCTGCACCGCCCTCTCCAGCTGTTCCCAATGAGACGACGACTGTGTGAAAGTGAGGGAGGCGGCTTTGGTTTACTGTGAAGCCCTTTAAAGGCTTCTTCCCTCCATCTGTTCTGAGGGATGCAGCCCCCGATGAACTACACTAGTCCGTCCTCTCTACGACGCCTGCAAACGACCACCGCGGCACAAATGGAGCTCTAATGCTCCTGTTCCGTCTCGGCAGGATTCCCTTTGCACCAGTGAATTAAACATGACATTTTACCAACAAGCATGTGAAAGTCCAGTTGAGAAAACAGACATTAGAAATCTATCACACCGGACTGGTTTGAAGGCTTGGTTGTGTCTGGGTGACGGGGTCGCCTATAAGTTAGTGACGGTAAGACGACGACATGTGAGGAAGCAGATCAACGGCGGCAGAACGTCACTCACGATGTCAGAAGTCCGAGGCTGTGACCTCTGAGCTTTCGGTAGTCTTTCCAGGAGGAGAGGTCGGAGCGCATGGGATGCTGGCCCTCCTGTCTCAGTACCTGCTCCACCAGCGCTGGCTCAGCCACATGTACCGTGAGGATGGGACCAAAGCTAGCCTTCCACATGGGTCCGTACCGCTGCACACCCTCCAGCTGTGCACAGGGCAGAGATGTTAGCCTCAACCACTGCAGAGCATGGAATCATAACATGTGGGATAAGGTTTGGTGTTCAGCATTTGGAGTGCCTGTATTCATCTTAAAGACCACTCCAGACACACACACCACTGCTTCATGGTAAATGGACGTGTGCCCCATTGTCTGTGTAACATTTGAACCAATCAACCAAAGTGAATACAAAAGATGCTGAATAAACGTCGTGTCCAGATGAACTTATTCACCTTGTTTTGCCATTTCCTTACCTGGATTGTTGCCATGCATGGAGACAAAAGACAACGTTTTCAATGAAACGCCAGCTCTCACTGGCCAGATCTGTGAAGGTTGGCAGTAAACTATGGCGGATGTTGCTCTACGTGCACACGGTAAGCTGACACAACACTTCAGGACAACTTTACCTGCAACTCATGAAGTCGAGACAGACCTCGTCTGGCAAACAGGTCCCATGCGAAGCTGAAAACGGAGGGTCCGGGCATCTCCCGGAGCGTCTTCACCGACTGCTCCCCTCTCTTCAGGCCGTCTGAGGCGCTCTCAGCCCACCTCTCCATCCACTTTATCAGAGGAGACGAGCTGCGACCGGACACTTTGAGAGCTTGCTGCAGCATCGTCCTGACTGAGGTCATGGATCGATGACGGGACGCGGGTCTGTTAGTGTCGGTGAGCATTTTACAGCTGGGGGCTGTATTTATAAAACCCACTGGGGTAACAGTTGCACATTTCTTATTCTAGGCCAATCAGGTGTGCCGTAGTCTATGCCACGCCCCTCGGTGTTTGGGAGGTGCGTCCAATCAGACGGCGGTGCGCTGACCAGCCCAGGAAGAGGCGCACGTGGAGCGCCAGCTCGAACATACACGCGCTCTTTGCTTAAGAGTGGGCGTGCGGGGTCCCGCGCACTTTGACAGCCCCGCGAGAGGACACGCAGCGTGAGCATGCGTGAAGGCATGGATACGTGACGTCATACATCACGCCTGCTCGTCCCCGTTCCGCAGGGCGTCGGGCGGGAAAGCGGCCATTTAGGATCAACCATCACCTTTACAGATGACCCCACTGCCCCAACATGGTGACCCCTTTCCCGCCCCGAAGGTGTAGACTGAGCCACGTGTTGTGTCACCGAGGTTCTGGCTGCTCTGGGCTTTTATCGCTACAGGCTGAGGAAGAAGATCCGGACCTGACTTGGTTTGAGCTGGCGTCCATCCAGCAGGCATACATCCCCCCTGCTCCCACAGCCTCTTCTCAGATCCACCACCAGTCAGAGACACACAGCGGCGGTGGTCCTGACAAGATCACAGAAAAGAAGAAAGGCTGTCAGGATGATCACACCGGTTTCAAAGGCTGTCCAGAATGTGACAACGCGGCCCCATACACCGTCATGACTCTCAGGAGAGCCTGTGTTGTATTGAGGGGATGCATCGAATAGGCAGGCTTTATAACTCGAGGCCTAAAAATCAAGACAGGACCAAAGGTTGCTTCCAATTGATGTCAGCCCTCATCTAATGCTTAGGCTACTTTAAGGTCATGTGAAGTCATTGACCCCACCGGCAAATTATTAGTATTGCACTGGATCTAATTGAGTTGATAGGACAAATTGTGAGATTCTCAGTCAGACATAAACAGCCAGCCAGACTGCCGATGAAGATACCGTGATAATTATGGAGGTGGTTTCCTCTCATCTGAGATGTATTCTGGTCGTTTGCAAAGTTTTAAAAGATGAAAACATCCCATCTGGCCAGGATATCTGGTTAGCTCGTGCAGGGCACACTGACAAATACATGTCGATGTTTTAGGAAAGAGAGTTTTTGACATGGAAGGTTCTCTCATCCAAGCGACGGAGGATGTGCTTCAGCAGAAGGGCAGGACTGTTCTTATAGTCTTGTGGCTCCGAATCCCCTCCATAACGTCCAGAGTTGAACAGGACCGCAGTGCTGTCATTCCATTTGGCAGCCACCTACATCCAAAGCAACATACATTTGAGAGTTGATACGACCCAATGGGAGAGCTCGTCAGGATAGTGAATAATAATAGGAGTGAATAAAAATGGTTACATCTAAAACAGTCAAGGTAAAGAATGAAACCATGATTCACTAATGCGTTATTTGAAAACACATCAGCCAACAAGAGGGTGGTTTGTGAAAGAAGGACTTGAAAAACTCTTTCTGCTATATTGACACAAACCCTCTGGAGGGGATTCCTGCTCCAAGCAGCTCTATCTTAATGATCCTTAAGTGCCCGTGGTTAGCAGGGAGCACACAAGCCCCTCAGAGATAGGATGACTTTTAGGAAAAGAAACAAAATGACTTTCACTTTGTGTCCACGGTAAAGATGGAATCCCTGTGAGGTGGAGACGGATGGAGACGTGGTAAAGATCCGGTGCCTGTGGTGAGGATGGTGCTCCCACAGAGTAGGATCAGGTTGTCCAGTGCATGGGCTCAATTCAGCTGAATATTATTCCAAGAGATGAAAAATAAGTAGTGCCGATTTCTCTTTGGATTTGTGTTGAGTGTTTGACCCCCGAGCCAAGCCTGCCTCCTCTGCTGGAAAGCACAAGACACAATCTAATGTGGAGTCAAGAGGCTGAAAGCTTGAACCAGAACAGAGATCAGGGCCCTGCCCAGGATCAGGGCCCATAGACGAGACGTGTGCATGACACAAAGTCCCAGCACGGCACGGCCAGGACCCCCAACAGAAGATGTGCCATCATCTCCCAGTGTGAGAGAGTCAATGATCTCCCAGGTCTACACCAGCACACGACAACACAGATCTGCAATGTTGGAGCTTGGGTAAAAGCTCGGGTGTGGCCCGGAGGCCTAGTGGCCGGTGCTGTTGTCTCACAGTCACAAGGCCCTGTGTTCACGTCTCAGGCTGTCCCGCCCCCTTTAGTGTGGAGCCTTCATGTTCTCTCCATGTAGGGGCGGTTTCCACTGGATGTCCCCGTGGCCTCCACCATCAAAACACACGCCTGTGCCCCTGAGCAAGGCAGTAGGAGAATGAACTGCAGCTGGTCCCTGGTGCTGAAGCTGCTCACGGCTCCTGCTCAATAGGACGAGTAATCAGCAGAGAACACATTCACCTCTATGTATGTACAATGACAAAGGAATCAACTTTCCTCTTGGTCTTCTAGTTAAAAATCATTCATTTATGAGTCCAAATGTTCAAATGAGCTCCAAGCTTAACATAGTCAAAGTCCAGCCATATATAGCTCCCATGTGCTGTAGGGTCCATGTGCTGGTATGCTCGGCCGTGTCCATCAGCCACGCATGTCCTGAGCCTCTGCTGCTCAGCCGTCAGCACGGCGGCCTCACATCAACGAGGTCCTGGGTTCGAATCCTCGCCGAGGTCCGTTTTGTGCATAGTGGACCTGTTGTGTCTGTGTGGGTTTCCCTCAGTTTCCTCCCACCATCAGGAGACATGTGTGTTAGGATGAATCCAATGGGAAGAAGAAGCTGGTCCCTGGGTGCTGCAGCTGCTCACTTACAAAGTAGGACGGCTTAAAAGCAGAGAACAATCTCTGTGAAGTGCATGCATGATGACAAATGAATAAAGTTTCTTCTCCTTCTAATTTCCCCTTCAGAGAGTCGACCCTTGTGTAGACATGTGAAGATTATGTCGTCCCTCTATATGAAGGGCCTGAGAGCCACGGGACCTGAGTCTGACTCCCTCCATGGGGGACCCTACACTGCAAGTAAACTGATTCTGAATCAGATTCTAGTTTTATGAAGGTCAAGCAGTGGTTTTAGGCAACACGCTGTGCTGAATGCCAGCCATGGAGCTCATTATTAATGCGTTTACAGGGGAAAGTCCTATCATTCGGACACATTGCTTCATATTCAGGATCCCGTGCAGTTGAGCTTGACAGATTAGTTGAAGATGTTCGGCCCCATCCTGGAGCTGGGAGACAGCTACAGCAGAGTAAGGCAGGCAGTAAGGGACATGATTCTCCTTTCTTGTGCAGCACACTTCCGTTTTAAGACCACACAAGATGCTGACACCAAAGAAACTCCCTCCACAACTAGAGCTTTAATTCATCCGGCTCTGGCAGAGAAGGAGGGATTCCTATTGATTATGGGAAACATGATATATGAAATCCAGTGAAAGAATAGGTCTCTTTGTACTGTTGCGTGGCATGTGCTGATGTGTCCCAGTTGGAGATCCTACTATAGATAGAGCATGGCGGGAGTAGCCTGAGAGGTCCGTCCCTGTGCTGTGGTCTACGAGGATGTTGGCACGGTGCCCAGGGGGAGGCTGCTGCCAGACTAGTGTGTTAAAGTTCACCAGGCAGTCTGCTTGGCTGGCTGCTATTAGGAAACTGTCTATAAGTATACGTGTGTGTGTGTGTGTGTGTGTGTGTGTGTGTAGGCCCCTGGCCCTAAATATACAAG
>OMLC01103129.1:20013-33381 GCA_900302585.1 Regalecus glesne | reverse complement strand
GTGGTGGTTTAATGACTGCTTCAGATCACCATAGTGACAGCCATTATTTAAAAGGATGTTGTGATCAAGGAAGAGAAAGAGCCCCATCACAGTTTTGCTCTGTGATCATTGAAGCACGTGGAGCCCTGCAAAGAACCTCCTGATAGATTTTCCATTCTACAGATGTGTCAAATGGGAAAAGGTTTACTGAAGTCTATAGCAAGTTTTCTATGTCAGGATCTTTGATTGTTATTGTTCCTGACCTGAGTGAAGATGCAGGGATTGTGAAATCGACCATATTGAAAGCCCCTCAAAATATCCCAAGTATATGATTTGATAGCTGTGCTGGAGGTTAATTCAGATGTGGATGCCTTTTCAAACACGTGAGAAAACAACACAACCATTCTCCGATAAACCAAACCAACCAGGCTGCAGTTGAGGATGTACAGCTATTGACCACAATTTCCAAAAATGACCATACATAGTCCAGTCATATTGGTGATTTGTTATTACATGTATTTTGGTGTCATTTGCTTAGGAACAGCTGAAAGTGGTAGTAGTAGTAGCAGCAGTAGTAGTGGTAGTAGTATAATGGTCTCTATCAATCAGCTTAATTAGAAGAAGCTTTTTGTTGTTTCCATGATCTTTTGTTGGCTATAACAGTAGAGATCATTTGGTTCTCTTTCTGCTCATGTAACAGCAACTGACAGGAAGGTAATTATCTAATTTACATTTATTCAAACAATTTCCACATAAATTAGTCTGTCGGTTTTGGAATCATTGCTAGTCACTGGTGGGTAATTGTTCTCTTCTATCGCAGCAGGTATGTCAAAAAAACTGACAGAAGCAATGCTAGCCTACAATGGATCATAAAAACAGCTGGTTCATTGGAAAAGCCCATTCTATTCTTTTGCTTTATCAAAGTAAATGAAGCAAATTGAGATTGATAGATTGATACTCTTTATTGTCATTGTAGGCATACAATGAAATTATGTTTGGTAACTCAGAAACTAGCAGCAATAGAAAAATTAGATGAAAAAAACAGGATCAGTAATAGAGACTAGAAAAATAAAGTGAATAAATAGGATGAATATAGTGAGTTAGCATCCTCTATCTAAATCAAATAAAGAACTAGGATGAGCCAGTTATGAAATACAGAGTGATAAAATGCACTTTTGCATGGTAAAGACCTCAGTTCCAAATATCCATACGTTGTAGGGTGATGGAGGCTACAGTTCTGGCGAACAAGCTCTACTTCAGTCTCCAAGTTTCTTCAATGGCCCTATATCTCTTCCCAGATGGCAAGGGGACAAACCGACAATGAAGGAATGATCATAACAATTTCCCCTTTTCTACAAAAATGAACGTTTTCTAATATGAAGAATGTGTCATTTTGGTGAATAGAGGGAAAGGCCTATATGCTTGAGTCTGAATAAACACTTCTTGTATCCCCCGTTAGACTAAAATAATCACTAGTGAATCACTGATTAACCATGACTGAACCAAAATATCAACTCGAACAGAACTGTTGAAATAACGGCCTGATCATGTTAAACACTTTTACATTGAAATCATGTACACTCAAAATTGTTATATCTGAAATTATTTTTATTAGTAAATGTTAGCATCAGACTAATGCAAGGCTGTTCTCAAGAGCAGCCAAACTGCAATTTGGATATCAGCCCACAGCATGTCATTCTCTATCATGGTTGAGATAAGTAGTGTGCTGCCACCGGGTGGATGAGTTTGAGTGGGAAGATGCCCTCAAGTGATGCTGCACAGGTCTTTTATGGAAGTCTTGGCAGATTTTTGTAAACAACAGCCAAGACACCATATAATCAAATACATGATGTCTGTGTCATAAAAAAGAAGGTTATGACAAGAAATTATAGTGTCTGGTATTTGGTCCCTTCAAAGAATTTGGTATTACATATTCTTTTCAGTTGTTGGTTCGAATTTCCTCCCAGTACCTCTTTATAAATGTGAATGATGCACAAAATATAATAAATAAATAAAAAAGAAAGCAAGGAAGCAAAGTTAAAAAGATATCCTGGGTTAGTTTTTTATGGTTTTAATGAGCCTTGGTGGCTCGGTAAGTAGAATACATGCCAAGGATTCAGGGGTTTTGTGTTCATATCCCGCTGTGTAGCTCAGTAAATGTGAGGCATTCATTGTGAAGCACTTTGAGTGGTCATTAGACTATAAAAGCGTTATATAAGAACAAATTTACCATTTATGGTGAATTTTACCACCAGATGTCCCACCATGATAAAGATCCAGTTGAGTTTGTTTATGTTCTCTGATGACGATGATGATGATGATAATGCGTCGGTGCTTTGAGTCAGGTGTATTTCTTGAGAAAAGAGATATCTCCCATTAGCAGGTATCCACAATGAACATTTGTAAGGCTGGTTCATGTTTTTGGGCTCTGCCTGCAGGCTGCCCATAATATTGATCAATCCATTCCGGTTCACTCTTTGTATGGTAGCAGAATCTGTGAGGTTGATGTTGCCATGGAACCAGTGGATGTAGCCATTGGAATATATATCATTGAACCAGCACTCTATACGAGAACCGTTATTGGAGAAGCCAGCATACCCAGGGCATTCTGTAAAGATCACGGGATCACATTAGAGGGTTATTACATGACAATGATATAATAGCAGTCAAAATAAACAGTCATGTCTGCAAAGTGACAACGCAATTAAGAAAATATATATTTTCATCACCGAGGACATTGTTGAAAAAGTAGGAAAATAATTTGAGGGAGTTGGCTCACCTTGTATAGTCACAATAGTTTTAGTGTAGAGTACTCCGAGATTGGAGTGTAGTTTGCAGAAGTATTCTCCTTGATCGGTTGGCATCACGTTAGTGACCGTCACACTGAGGCTTTGATTTTCAGGGGACTCTACTTTACTTTCACATAGAGCTTCGGATTTGACCATTCCATTTTCCAATTTACACAGCTCTTTTGATCTTACGGTCCCCCAGGCCAGTTTTTGCACAAATAACTTCCTTGATGAGTGGACGTCACATGTCAGGGTCACATTTTGCCTACACTGAGCCTGAACCTCAGGAGTTGCTAGTAGCTTCACGCCTCCTGCTTTGTAAATTAATGAGTAGATGGAAGAAACATGCAAGGTTAAGATTTCTGAATTTGAGAGAGAGGTGATAACACAGTCTTATGTATATTTTCTGAAATGAAGTTTTTTTTTCTATTTGCATCTAATAGCCAAACTAATCAGATTTTTGCAGGAATCGTGTTTATTTTTGTTTCATTTTCTTTTCATTTTCACTTTTGCTCAAGCAGTGGTCTGTAGGTAGTGTTTCTTTTAAAGAGGACAAGACTCAACCTGAACCGATTCTAAGTTCCTCAACCAATATATGTTGCTGTGTTAGTTCACGTGGTGCCTCTGTATAAATGTTGATTTACAAGTTGCTGGATAGGAATCAACGGTGCGTTCCGTTTAACTTAAACAAGTAGATTAGTGTTTGTCTGCATATGTGTGGGATGTGCATCAGAAGTCTAAATTTTCTTTAAAAACACGTGGTTACTTAGATTCCTTTGAGTGTACACTTCTGGTTATACATTGCCAATGTCATTATGAAGAGTCACTTACCATCACTGCTGATAACTGGATGAGTCAACCAGATGACTGTGACCCAGCTAAAAACAATCTTCGTTCTCACACCCCGTACAGGCCTGGATTCTTTGAGCTGAAAGGTTCCCACTTGCCACTTTGTTGAACAAAATTAAAACTTTAACGCACTGAACTACTGGATGAATACAACTCTAAAGTGAAACAGCTTTTCACTCATACTTACCATAGTCCTTTTCTGAAAACACCTAAGTTTCTCACGTTCATCCAGTCAGGGTCTTCTCAAAACACATGTCTAGCCTTATTTGAACGGGTTGCATCAAATACATAAAAGTTGAGAAGGACTGGTGTATATATATAGTATGGAGGTGTTAGCTGCTGTTGAGCAGTCTTCACATGGCGTCAGGTTTCATGAAGTGCAGGGTAACTCTCTTTTAACCTGTATAGACAAGCCAGGGCACAGCTCAGGAATGAACATGATGGGAGGAACTAAAATTCAGAGACTGAGCAAGGTTTCAATTTCTTTATATCCCTCCTACAGTGTTTAGTAAACCATGACTGCAAGACATATTGTAGCTCCCAAATCAAACTGATTCCTCTTCTTGGTTAGCCTTAGTAAATGGCATGTTTTCCCAAGATTTCAGGGAATATCTGGGTCTGTATATTTTTTATATGATATCCAACAGCTCGTTTGCTGTTTACCTGGGTGTACTGAATATATTCACACATCTGAATAGTTTGTGGACAGTTTTTGAGAGTTAATCAGTATTTAACATCATATCTGTTTTGCCTTCCTCTGGATGAAGACTTGCATTTTATTAGCTTTAAATTGTGTGAGATTTTTTTCCCTCAATTATTTTCACTGGAAGGTAAGCAGAGAAAACAAATGTGCCTTTCCATACACATAAAACACATGCAAGTGTTCATGCACATGGAGATTTCTTTTGAGATGAAAATGTGCTTTTGTTTTCTCAGTCGTAACCCTCTCACTTTCAAGGACTTTCTATTGTCCCACTTTTCATCAGTAAGGGAAATTGTTCAAATGGTGCTGAAAGAGCTCCCTATACCTATGGGCAGTTATTGTCATGAGGTTGATTTTGAAGAGATGACCCAAATATGAAATATAATATGATGGTGCGAAGAAGATTAAGCCTCATTCTGAGAACGAAACCTTTACTATTACTATGGCAAAGTGAAGTAAATGTGACCTTGCATGCATAGCACAGCAAACCCCTTTCTATAGCTTGGCTCATTATAGTGATTGATGCAGAATTCTGTTGGATACATTTCCTACAGGAAAATAGATGATCAAAGACAGTGACTTGTTTATTTGGGAGATTTTGCAACCTGCCAATTAGTTAGAATTATTTTTGAGCTGTCATTGCTTATATGAAAACATGAATGATTTTGTGTTGTATCAAAATTTACCACAACAGCAAATTAGCAAATATTAGCTCAGGTTATGTGAGATTAGTGGTTAGGAATGCAGGGGCATACTTCAAAGATTTAGCAACCCGCTAGAGGAAATTAAGATTTGCTCTGGTTTCCTTATTAAGTCCTGTTTTTCTTCTCCTCAAGTACCAAATTATTTATCTGTGATTCTGTGAATGATTGTATGATATTGACTCTCGTGAAATATTAAATTCTAAATACATAACTGGGATCTCTACATGTCAGAACCACATAAATGTTTCCATACAGTCTTATGAAAACAGGCTGTTTTATAGTCATTCCTGTGAAGCAGGCACTTGGCTAATTCACAGGTATTATCAAACACCTTTATGCACCCATTAGAATAGTGCGTCAGCATCAAGTATTGCATGTTTACTGTAGGAAAATGGCAAGGCTAACATTGGAACTGATAAAAGATAGGTCAATGTTCATATAATTTGAAGCAATTTTTAATTATCTCAAGGGATGATGTAACTGCCACTAGTCTCACAATCACACAAATAGAAGAATAGCTTAAAACATTAAGGTTGCTGTTGTGTTTGTTTTGTGGGAATGGTACCATCGTTAAATTGAGCCTTGGCCCGGATTAGACCCCGACACCTCACTATTGATGCCATGACATTTCAACATCACCGCTCTAACCATGCTGCAAATTTATCATTTAATCTTACTTTTTATTTCACTTTGAGAGGCGGTGGTTGACACATCTCCTATGTGTGTCTATGTGCCCATATTCTCTCTGTGGCCTGTCCCCTGGACTTCACCCAAGTTGTTAGGCGGGTCTTTTTTACACCCTAAGGGGATGCCTGTCTTCCCAGTTAACAGATTGGCTTCTCTCGTCATCTGTACTTTTGCCTCAGGCGACACTAAGCTGCAAATATTACTGCAGAGCAGAGGGATGCCTATGCTTCACACACCTGTCAAGAGTCTGGGAGTACAGCTGATGCTGATAGAGGGAGTTTTCAGATCAGACTTGCTCATTGCTCCTGAAAGGCCTCTATTTCCTGAGTGAGAGAATGAGAGTATTTATTGACTTAGAGTTGACATGTTTTCCTGCACTAATAGCTGCTACAGCAAAACATAGAACAGGGCTAGGCTCCATGAGAGTGGATTGTTGTCCTCATATGGTAGAAAAGATCTGCCACATCCTGTCCGTGTGTGTGTGTGTGTGTGTGTGTGTGTGTGTGTGTAAATGTTTTTGTGGATGGCAAATAGGGCTCAGACACAATAACGTGTCACTTTTTTTTTAAATTTTGTATTTCCTTTTGCTGCTATATGAGAATAAAATTAGACGGAGTCAGATTTATTGTATTAGCCAAGTGCATATGGTAAATTGACTTATTCATATGAGTTTGCACATGCAAGGAAAGACCTTGGGTGATGCATAACAATATATAATGGGAATATCCAAGTTGGAGAGGGAGTTGGGGAACTGAGAAATTGTCTGTCGGGCTTGATCTGCCATTGTTTAAGAGCAGTACAAGGAACATAAGTAAGTTTCTGCTACTGTGTATGATAGGCAAATGCAACTAGGTTTGAAGTGGAATTTGAGTCTGAACATCATAAATGAAGAGTTAGATCACCATCAATATCATATTAGTGGTCTTTTTGCTGTGTTATTAAATTCACTTACATAATGAGTGTCATGGATGTTCATGGCAGCCCACAGTTGCAGATTTATCTCTAAACTGTAGGATGTCTGCCGAGTGCCCTTCTGTCAGGATTTCTGATCCTGCATTGCTGACTAGAATGCATCCTAGGAAGGAATGAAAGGGGAAGGAAAAAAAACAAATGGATTCTTCTTCAAGTTACTGCTGTCATGATGGGAGCATGAATCAGTGTCAGAAATTGGTGTAGCACAGCGTGGGATTGGCAAGCAATTATAGATGGGAGGAAAAAAACAAAGCAGGACTAGAAACACTGAATTACCAAGCATGGAATGAATCCAGTTCAAAACTGGGCTCTATGTACAAGCAAACAATATTGCAGGGGCTATTAATTGCAATTTTCATTTAAATCTGTTTTCTAATTGAATTTGAACACCATTAAATTTGAACCCCTCTTCATGAGCGATTCATACACAGCATCCTGACTGAATGAAATCAATAACCTGCATGTGAATCAGGAGGCATGCTGCCTCAAGCAAAAGGATTTTTATAGTTTTTTTCTTGCTTGTCTGTGCAAGTTTCTTCAGTGCTGTAGGGACTGCATAGTCTGAATTTGTCTGCATATCTGCCACTCCAAACTCCGATTGCATTCAGAGTTGATAGGGAATTAATCAATAAATTTAACAGAATTTTCACCCAACTGCCATGTTTCAGTGACTCTTCCAGAGCAATTACTCAGCCAGCATTTAACTACGAGATAGCTCATCCATGTTGCCAAATAAACAGGCACCAGAGGGGATTTGACACCAACTGTGTCTACCCACAAATGAAGCAGACCACTGCTGTCCGAGTCTTTTTTGACTTTGTCCACATCCATTGTAAATTAACCATGAAGGCTCAATAGAAAATGGATTAGGATGGAGATTAGGAAAGTTCTTCTCTGCAGGTGAGCTAGAGTCATCGGCCAACTACTAGATCACTGCCGTGCTTTAATTTCACACTACTACTGGTGCCGATTCACAAGTTGTAATATCTTGTCCAATGCCATCCAACCAGATGTGGGGACTACACATTTGGAGATCAGGTTTTCACCCTGCACTGCTTTGTTGCATGTCATTCAGTTATTTCTATCTGCTCTTATCCAGATTTAATTTAACTGAGTTGGAGTGAGCGCTATGCTTTTTGACAGAGGCATGTTTTGTTCATTCGTTCTGTGGTAGACCCCCTCACAGGAAAATAACATAGCCTGAATGGAGAAATGAAAGAGCTGTTTGCAGTGTCAGTTACATTTGATGTGGTTGTCCCTTAAAGTCTTGTGTATAACACATGCAAATTCCAGAAAAAAGGGTGCTCTGCTGTTGTTTCCCCCAGAAGACTGTGATTTCCTGTCACTTCCTTGGCTCCCCTGTGCTTATACAGGGAACATTTAATCAACAATAATCAACAAGGGGCAGAAATCAGTCCAGGGAGAGTCTAACATAGGAGATGTAATAGCAGCTCGCCTTTCATTCAATTGGAAGGTGGACTTAGCAATTACTAACATTTCATAGCTTGTGTCTTGATGAATACTCAATAATTCAGATAAAGAAAGTTGAGTCATTTATCTGGACACAATGTTTATTGAGAAACATTACATCACTCATCTAATTGACCTTTTCAGTCTAAGCTGACTGCAGGTATTCCCACCTGTATAAACAATACAGTGACATAATGACCAAAACCAACTAGTAGTTTCATATACAGATTACTGTGACCATTAATTCATTATAATAACCACCAGTGATCCACTGTGGCTATCATAACCAGTTGCAACCAGCAGTTGCAAAATAGGGGGGTATAGCTCAGTAGGAAGAGCACTCATCTGGCAATTAGAAGGTTATAGGTTTGATCCCTAGTCCTAAAGAAAAAATGTTGAGGTGTTCTTGACACTGAACCCCTAACTACTTCCTGAGCGCCATATGGTGGCTGGTCACTGCTCTTATACAGTTGGATGGGTTAAATGCAGAGAATTGCAAATTTCCCCTTGTGGGACTGCTAAGGGAATCTAAAATTAAAATAAATGTGAGATGTAACCTTGAAAAATGAGGCAGTAATTTGGAGTAGTCATGTACTGTATAATATATGACACTGAGTTTCCACAGAAACGGTACACTTGAATTTGGACCCTGTACAGTCCCTGTACATTTATCTCATGTTGACCAAGATGGTCCCACAAAGTTTTCTCTGTCAGTTACTTGCACGCCGAGGTGCAACTTCAAATCCTATAGTAACCCCTCTAGTTTCTCACCTAGATGCTTTACAGAAAAATAGTAATAAGATTACAGGACAGAGGCCAGATAATAAATGTGTGAAACGCCAAGCGTTTTACTGTGTTGTACTTCTACTCTGATCACAGATACAAAGCCACAGTGAAAAAGTGTAATCGATTTTTCATCCATTTTGCAATGAATCCAGGGTGAAAGTGAGCAGCTTTATCATCTAGCAGCCTTCATTTTCCGTTTCTCCATTTCCCCAAAGGCATATTTTCTATTTAAATACAAAGCCATAGCCCAATATAAAGTAATCACTTTTAAGAGTTCCCAAAGGGGCTCTGCTGCTCCAAACACAGTAAAGCAGATGGAGACCAAACCACACATAAAAAAATAGCACAAGGTCAGGACTTGTGTGAGAATAAGCTGAAGAGGTAAAAGTGAGGAAAAGGGAGCTAGTTTGACAGATGGTCTCGAAAAGAGCTACTGATGGTGTCTGAGTATACTGCAAGTATGGTATTATGCATTGAATCTGCCTCTCCTCACCAAAGAGTGGTCTGATTCCATTGTCACTCACTCGCCTCTGAACATAATTATATTTTCCAGTGAAAATCTGATGGTAATTTCATAGGAGGAGGGATATTTTTTGGTAGAGTTTAGTTTAAATTGTACCTTTAAGAAGATACTTGAATAAACCCTCTGACACCCTCTACATACGTACATACACATATTACTTGTGACTCAGATATGGTAAGCCATTTAGTTACAATCCAAAACTAAGCAGAGAAACACTGGGGTAATGTTTTTTTTTAACTTGAGTGGAACATGATCCAACTTGTGATGTCTTGATACAACAGATCAGGGTTAATATCATTTTCCTCACCCAGAAAACCCCCTTTGCCAGAAAGTTTTAGCGGTCAGTTGTAGCATGAAGAATCAAGACCTATGTTGGTCAGTGTGAAAATAGATATTTCAAAGGCAAAGGATGCTTACATACTGAATGGATCTGGCCCTGGTTGACATGGTGAATGACCTTGAGATTATTTCTTTTTCTATGCTATTTTGAAGTTTTTAACTGGAGACAAACTACATAACATATATAAGAGTCCAAACATGCCCACATATAAGAAACTGAAGGAAAAATGTTATAATACATACTATTACTAAACTGAAGTCACTTTAAAGACATTTCAGAGATAGTCATGGTACATCACAGGGCACAGATTTGCATTACCACTGTAGCTAAATCTGTGAGATTGTCATGGCCTCCATTTCTCACTAATTTACAATTCTCCATGTTTCTCTTTTTTTCTCTGATTACAATCACGGACACAGACACACATGGCACTTTCTGACTGGTATGTTTCCAGATGCACAGAAAACAAGAGAGAATAAAAGTGACTGCTGGACTACAAAGAAATGAAATTCATATGGGTCATGTCAGATTTTGTTGCGTACCCCAGGAAGGGTCATTGTTGCCTTGGTTACAGTATTGGCGGTCTGAATGAATAAAAACGCAAATAAATGAATAATCTCACTTTTGAAATCCCACTCCTCTCAATATCAGACTACTCCGACTCTCAGTCTACAGACCACAGGAGGCTACATCACATTGCAGTTCTAGTTACCCTATTATATATAATTACGAGGGACTTTGCGTATTATTACTAGTGTCTTGATGCATGATCAATAATCCAGGTAGGGAAATCTCAAAAGAGGTGAATTTGTTCAGCTGGATCAGAGGTTCATTTTTGAAACGTTTCGTCACTCACCAGGTGACTTCTTCAGTCTGACTTCAGACTGAAGAAGCTGAACAAATTCACCTCTTTTGAGATATTATTACTAGTGTAATTCCGTTTTCTTTCAACTAGGTTCGCTGTTGAGCTACTGGTCCCAACTGGGTTTTAGACATGGTGCTATCCGTGGTCCTGAAACACGAATCCACCACGAGTCAAGGCAAGTCCGCCTTATTTGTATAGCCTATTATCACGAATTAGAAATGGCACCCAGTCGGCTTTACAACAGTACAACGTCTTGTACTTAGACCCTTTCCATAGTCAATCACTTATCTGATGTCGGGTCAACTGAGTGGGGGATACTGAAGTGATCTCAGGCCAGTGTGGAGATATAATCCCTCCACCTGGTCCTCAGTCTGCTTCGGGCCCTCCTCCCTGCTTTATGTCCCTGTAACACCTCACTAGGTAGGAGACCAGGTAGCATCCTTACTAGATGCCTTCTCCACCTCAGCTGGTTCCTTTCTAGGTAAAGGAGCAGTGGCTCTACTCCGAGTCTCTCACAGATGACTGAACCTCTCACCCTGTCTCTAAGGAAGACGCCAGCCACCCTCCTGAGAAAACTAATTTCAACCCATTGTATCCACGATCTTGTTCTCTCGGTCATGACCCAATCTTCATAACCATTGATGTCCAGAATACGACTATTGTCTTGAGAGTATTCGCATGCTAACTTTTCTAATTGCACTTATTGGCCGTTAGATGGCGCTGTGAGTAAAGGCGCTGCAGTTTAAGGATGCGTGAGGACCTGCTCACCGTGAAGAAAGTCTGCGCACCAGCCGCAGACACAAGCGGTGTGGACCCAGGGAAATAAGCTAGTCGCCTGGTTTCTTTGCCATCGTATCATATGCCTTTCTAGGATGTGTTTGGCAACACTACGGAAAAAAACTTAGCTGATATATCTAATAGCAGACCAAAAACAAAACACGCACCATAGTGTCTTGCTCAAGTCGGCAATATTACTGATCTAATCACGGTCAGGAGACGGTTTTCATATTTTAGTCGACGTACACTTGTGTGTCTCGGTGGAAGGTGGCGGCGGGTTTTCCAGGAGAAGTTACGTTTCCCAGTAACGTAAAAGAAAAAAAAATGCTGGACTCTGAAGTTGCTATTTTTCGTCTCACCCTCAGTCATTTTGAAGGACTTTTGATTCCAAGTTACGATTCTGACACCAGCTCAAGCTGCGTTGTGTGACAGACGCGTGATGTTGGGGCGGTTCAACACTTTCTCCGTGTATGCAAAATGACTGCGGCGATCACTGACTTTTCCATTATGATTAGGAGATGTCTTCTGACGTTCAAACCGTTCAGGTGAGTGTAAAGGAAACCACCGGAAACAATGTATGTTTCAAAAGCCGGGGACAGAACATGTTGACATTTCTAAATGGATTCCTTCTTTCCGATTAGTCTCTGTCCGCGCCAATAAGATAATAACATGTTCTATTCATGATTCAGCGTCTCTCTTTAGACAGAGTTGTGTCGTCAAAATCTCAGGTCTTTGGCTTCTGTGACAACAGGTGATGTCCATCCTAGTATAATGAGGGTGGTCAAAACTTTCATCGCCAGATATTGACAGAGTTAACGCATCAGTTGAACTTGAGGGGATGAAGTGGTTGACGTTTATGAGCTACAATGCTGATGTTATCTTGGAAGTGTGTTTGTGTGTGTGTGCTCGTGTGCGTATATATGCTCAAATTTTCTGTGGTACAGTTTTTGAACCATGTTTGATTTGATGACACGTCTACTGACATGGCTATACACATGGCTGGCTGGTTCAGGTGTGTGTGTGTGTGTTTGCTTGCTTGCTTGTTTGGCTATGTAAGTGTTTACTCGGGGAATTTACATCCTTACCTGAGCACCAACATGCAATTTTTCACAAGCATCCCTGATACTAGTCAGTCATATAGCATGGCATTGCTCCTAAGTGGCAATTTTTTCCCATAAGTGTAAATATTTCTGACAAATCTAGACTTTCTTAAAGGAAAAGAGATGTTATATTTGTAGAGGATGTGAAGAGGAGGGCCCGAGTTGTCAGTATCTTGCCTTGTGGGTGAAAAAAGCTTTGGCATGGGATGAAATTTGGAAATCTGACAATCTGCCTTGTAGTTTAATGCCTGAAAAACTCCTCAAATGCTGGAAATGAATGATTTGGTTTTTTTAGATGAGCATATTTTTTTCTGTTCTGGTATAGTGTTTGTTTAAAAACCCTATCTCTTGAAACAAGTTATGATTCACTTACTGCAAGAAAAATCCCAATTCAGCTCATCTTTGCCCTGCTTTCATTTCAGATATTTCCTCACTGAATACAATGTGAAGTAGAAAGTACATTTATGTTATGGTTTATTTGATATATTCCTGTAGCTTCACCATTACAAAAGAAGCCTATTGTTAATGGAAAAACAACACAAGTGGAGTGGAGCCACGAAAGCCAATCACAAATACAGACACAAAATGCTTAAAGTTTACTTGTTTATCTCATTGATGATTAAAATGCATCATAGCCTCTCTCCTGCCCCCCTATCTTCTTGCCCCTCTTCTCCCACTGTTCCTCTCTAATCTCTTCCACTACCACGCAATCTAAACCTTTCCCCTGATCTTTGTCTCCCTGCTGGCCCCTGTCTTCAACCTTGTCTTTTAGGATCTTTGTGGCGGGGATTGGCTTCTTCAGTCTGTGCTTCCTAATGACCTCC
>OMLC01103128.1:543-10808 GCA_900302585.1 Regalecus glesne | reverse complement strand
GAGAGAGAGAGAGAGAGAGAGAGATATATGGAGAGAGGGAGAGAGATATATGGAGAGAGGGAGAGAGAGAGAAAGAGAGAGGGAGAGAGAGAGAGGGTGAGAGAGAGAGAGGGGGAGAGGGAGAGAGAGAGAGAGAAATAGAGAGAGATAGAGAGATAGAGAGAGAGAGAGAGAGAGAGAGAGAGAGAGAGAGAGAGAGAGAGATTGTGTGGCATACAGCACGAGTCATTACGTTTACGTCCGTCTGCGCATGGGCATGTGTTTGCGTTGGTCAGTATGTATATATGTATGTAATCATATATGTACGGACGGTGCACAAATATGTCATCTGCATCTATGTCCTCTCTGCTTTGACCTTTCCAGAGTGATATTTTCCCTTGTACACGTGACATTGCTAACACAATTACACTAAGCTAATGAACAGAGCAGTCAAATAAAACGTGCCCCCCCCCACACACACACCCACATTTCACAACCATCCTGTGCATATCAATCACCCTGCAAAGGCTACATTTGCATCTTTAAACTAAATGAAAGCCCTTGTTAAAGTGCTGATGGAAAATCAGATCAAATGGAAGGAGATCACATCTAAATCTGGAGCACTTAAACAATGACATGCTTCTTCTCCCCACTTTTCCTGTTCTTTTTACAACCTGCCCTCCCATGGTCCCCTGTGTTCTCCTTCCTCCACTAAGTCCCTCGACTATATTCATCCCTCTCTTCACCCAAGAGGACTGCACATGAAAGACCTCAACACAGAAATATGAATAACTCTTCCAGCCTCAAAGATAGACCCACCCCTTCAAAATATGTTCTAACAGCTCATCTCATCAAGCTAAAACAATGGTGTTATGACAGGGGAGTAAAAGGAGGGGTGTTTAAGACATTAGGAAGGGTCTTTTGCAATTGGATAGAGCCATGAATTAGTCCACTGCTGGTTCTGATTATTGCGTCAAGGAACCATAGAGTATTCCAATCCTGCTGCAGAACTGTGGTGTGTGCAGGGGGTTTAGCCCTCATGCTCTGTGTACGGTTTCTCTCTTCTGTAGATGCCCTTGTATATGATTAATTTGTGTGATTTTAGATTTATTTTAGATTCCGTTATCAGGCCCCACAAGGGGAAATTTAAAATTCGATGCATTTTAACCCATCCTATTGTATAGGAGCAGTGAGCTTCCATCGCATGGGGAGCAGTCAGGGGTTAAGTGCCTTTCTCAAGGAGATCTTGACATGGTTTCTACAGGACCAGGATCGAACCTGTAACCTTCCGATTGCCAGACAACTGCTCTACCAACTGAGTTATGTCGTCCCTTAAAAGAGGAATAAAAAAAGACTAAAGTGGTGACCACCTGATATATTTCCTTCTTAATCGACGTGTTGGTCTCTTTCTTACTTTCTCAAGAAAAAGCATTTAGTAGCGATGCTTATGTGTGTACGACTGTTTCCATCCATACGTGTTTACTCAAAAACTGTAGTGTCCCACACACACACAAACACACACGCACACTCACACGCACACACACACACACACACACACATTTGACTATCTGAAGCTTTGAACTATATCAGCCACCTCCCAAGTGGTGGTTCCAAGGTCTGTGGCGTTAAGACTATTACAACTAATCCCCTAACAAATGCAGCCCATTGTTTGAGACAACATGGTATTCAGAGACTGATGATATAACAGTCTAAATCAAAGTAGCTGACAGGGCTTAGGATTGGGTTAAGTAGAGAACAACACACACACACACACGCGCGCGCACATGTACATGCACGTGCACACGCACGCACACACACACAGGGGCGGCAAGGCTCAGTGGGTAGAGCGGTCGCCTGGTGATCGGAAGGTTGCAGTTCGATCCCCGTACCTGCAGAGAAGTGTGTCTAGGTGTCCTTGAACAAGACACTGTTTCCCTAACTGCTCTACCCTTTGATGGACTGGTGACCTATACAGGTTGTACCCCGCCCAATGAGAACGGATATAGGCTCCATTTCACCCACGACCCGATTTCGGATAAGCGGATGATAATGGATGGATGGATATATATATATATATACACAAGCGCACACACACACACACGTCATCAACCCAAGTGCTCATTAGGTGAAAAGTAGGGTAAGATCCTGTACAAGTTGCTATTCCATCACAGGGCTTGACCAGTTAAGGTTTCAATGTCTTGCTCAAAGAAACATCCGCACGCTTTCTCCAAGGGCCAAACCACTAATCTTCTGAGTACTAGATGACCACCATACCTCCTGAGCCATGCAATCCCTAAATATATATGTGAATGCATTAATAACTTTTTTCAAAGAAGGAAACCATCCACAGAGGGGAGAGCGCTCAACACACGTACACACACACACCCTTCTTCTGTGCCAAATACACTTTACACTGAGCCATGCAAAAACTCATCACTGCGTTCCACCGACACATGTTCATAACACCATGGTTCATGTCTCATCCTAACCTGTGCCATCCAGAGATGGTTTTGTTTCACTCGCATAGCTTTAGATATACAGACATTACAAAGACCCCACTTTGATATAAGAATTCGTTTTTGCCAGGAATACACCCACACAGATTCATTAAAAATATCTGCTACATGTGCTATATCAATAGTAACTGATGGTGTAACATTTCACTTTAATTTGTGAATACAAAAAAACGTTTATGTCGTGATTTCAAAAGAGATAAGTGATGCCTTGATCTTTGCCTTCTCAAAATGTTTCCGCTAGTTTAAAGAATATCAATTTAGCGTAATGTAATGTAAGGGCCTGGGGATAAGAGCCCGGCTGGGGCCAGCTAAAGTCAGGTTAGTCATTCATCCAGTCAAGCTGAGATGAGCAGGCTAACATGAAAATATGATCCCATGGTGAAGTATCACTATTACTCATATTATCTGTCAATAGCTGGCGTTAAATAAATGTTCAGCGAGGACTTTGATGGGCCACAATACAGCTAAGGTATTCCTATGGTTAGTGTTTTGTATATTTTCTTTCAGGCGTAAAGATTGCAACCCCTGAGCTAAGGTTCCCCTTGTTATTGCTACTAGATATTTTCCTTCAGGCATGTAGATGGCCACTCCTGTGCTGGGGTCAGAGCGGGCGTGAGAGCAGAGCAGAGTTTAGTTGAGAGAGAGGGAGGGCGAGAGATACACACACAGACAGAGAGAGAGAGAGAGATTGAGTGAGAGAGAGGGGGGGCTTGTCACAGTGGAAATGCTCCAATGCAGCACTCTAAAACCATAAACAGTCTGTATATCTTTCCCTTAAAACTTGGGTACTTGCCCTTGAGGTCACAATCCCTCAAAGGGTCAAGTAATGATACTTGTATATTTGGGGGGAGTTCACATGATGATTCATGGATTATGAAAGAACAGCCACAGTTAGCATCATTCTGGGTAGCAAAGACAGTTCATCAACTGACTAAAAGTCTTGACTGGTCAAGCTGATGTTTTCAATGCTCATGTACTTTCCACTTTAACAGTTATCAATTTTAAAGCCAAATTCCATTCCCAAGTAACAATTGCCCAGGTTCATTTCACAGGTCAAATTTACACCTTTTTTCATGTTAATGTCTGCTTTTTCACACACCATTATGAAAACAAGAAGCGTTTTGGCCTTGAGAGACAGAGGACTGTACATCTGTTGATATACAGTCCCATCAGGCATCTGCTGCATCACCATGCATATAGACCTATTCATTAACATAAAGGAAGATGAGTCTAAAGACACATCTCTCTATTCAACACAGAGAGTAAGATTCCATCCAAGCTATTAGTTTAAGACATGAAAAGAATCTCACAGGTCTCATCAAGAATGATTTAACTCGTTTTGTTTTGCAGAAGCATTCATTCCCCAATGTCAGATACCTTCTTTGCATCAATCAAACCTTGAAAGGTGGAGGGAACTATTTCTTAGCTTGGCAGGTTTATTTAATTAAAATAAATGTGTTCCTAAAATTGTTAGACCCCTTTAGAGGCTCCCCTTATTCCTTCTCAAAAAAGCTACTAACGGAATTAATAAACTTTAACCAAAATTCCTCAAGGTAGAAGTTTAGATAGGGATAGCAGAGTTTGGCGAGTAGGAATTGTCTGGGAATTGAAATGTTTGATCCCTGGTCCTGCAGAAAGCATGTCGAGGTGTCCTTGAGCAAGACACTGAACCCCTAACTTCTCCTGACCACCACATGCCGGCTGCTCACTGCTCCTCTACAATAGGATGGGTTAAATGTAGAGTCGAAATCCACCGGCCTGTGCCATGTGGCAATACACCAGTAAAAATAAGCAAGGCTTACAATTCAAAAAACTACAATTATTTACTGCAGGTGGCTTTAATATACCGAATCTTACTTAATTTAATTAGCCATGACATACTCATACAACTGTTAAGCAGTTATGTGTAAATCCTAATGTTTCATGGATCAGTATAAACTATCGGTGGTCTTCACCTCCAGCAATCATTATTATCCGATTGGGGCATAGAGAAAATCTTCTCTTAGGAATTAGAGGTGATCCTATTTTGCAAAATACATTCAAGGTCTGGTATGACATAGATACATTTCTGGAGAGAACAGGTTGTTTCTCTTCCCCACCATTAAAAATGAAGCATTTCTTCCTGACCTTGACAATGGGTTTTTCTATTACGCTTAAACAAAGGGATTAGATGTGTGGCAGATCTATGCCATAACAACACACTTCATTTCTATAAGTACAACAAGCATTCGATACACCTTCTAATCCCATTTTTTGGAGTATTTACGTATCAGGCATTTTATTTAATCCAAAATTATGTTTCCTCTTGAAAGGATGGTAGAACTCTTTAAGGGACCATATGTGGCTTTTTACACTAATGTCACCATTTGAGGCATTGCATCATGTTATGGCTTCAATACAATTTGCATCTGCAGTCTCTGTTGGTCTTTTTTGATGGTGGGAGGAAACCAGAGCACCCAAAGGAAACTGTCGTGGACACGAGGAGAGCATGTCAACTCCACACAGAAAAGCACAGGTACAGGATTCCGAGCAGGACCTTCTTAATGTGAGGCAACAGTGCTAACCAGTGTGCCAACATAGTGCAATTATCAATCTCCACATATGTGTCAAGCTCCAATCGACCTTCTTCATCTCTCTGCCCATTTAATAGGCATATTTTCAAATTACCAAGATACTCGTCCACATTTCCTATCTTGAATTGCATTCCCTTTTATGCTCTAATGAGAAAAAAACATGTGAAGGACATGTGTAGCGGTGCGAATAGGAATGCCTTGGTCAACCCTTTACTAGACACTTGCAAAAGTTTTACATTACATTACATTGCAGGCATTTAGCAGATGCTCTTATCCAGAGCGACATACAACAAGTGCATAGGGTCAAGGTACAAGGGATACTGGAGCAACACTAGAGCTAGATAACAATCCTAGTGCCATAATAAGACTCCGACGCAACATCAACTAAGAAACACAAACCAAAGTACACAAACAAGATTGCACGTGCCTAAACCAAGTACATCAAAATCAAGAAAAGGAATATGGCTACAACTAGGAGTTTTGCAACAGAATTCAAGAAATGCAAAAGAGATTATGCACCATGCAAGCAGATTCCCAACATTGATTAATGAAGTGAATCCCTCTCAATTCTTAGCCCTACGCTGCAAATGTAAATTTGACGCTGACGGCCACATCCTTAAATTATTACTTTTTGGCAAAACATCAGAAATTAACTGCAGAATATATATAATAGTATCTATAGTGATATACTATGTTAGACTTTTGGTTTTTTCCTTTTTTGTAAATTACAAGACAAACATAAATAGGTGTAATTACTACATGTATTAAAATGTAATGGGTGTGGTAACAAAGTGGACAAGAGCTGTGATGACTGTGGTACAGTCAAATTACTTATCTTTGTACATCAGATGGTGAAAACTAAAACTAAAAATCCCTCTTTTTTCCCCACCCGAATTCCCTGAGTGCCTATGGCTGAATCCGTCACTTTGATGCCCCTCTGGAGCATCGACAGGAAGGAGGAAGCCGTACCATGTGAGCCCTCCAAATCACATGACCATTATACATTACAGTCTCGTGGGGACAGCACAGTGCTTGGCCGTTTGAGGAGAATGAAGCAGAGAACTTTCCCTTCACTTAACCACAAGCACCCGGACAACCCAGAGGGGGACACTAGTGAACCTAGAATACTTTATCCAACCTAACCCCTATACCCACGTGAGGCTTAGCCAATTAGGCCCCACTAACTATGGACCTACGGCCATGGTTGGAAACGGTGCAGGGGTGATTTGAACAGCCAGCTGCATGACGCAGAGATGCACTGAACATAGGTGCCTTGAGCCCCTACGCCACCAGAGGCTGCGTCGCGAAAGACCTTGATATGACAGAAGAGCTGGCAACTACGGGATCATAAAAGATACTATGATGGGGAGTGATTTATTCACACAGGTAAATAAATGCATGCATGGACAAGCGGGGACAAAAGCGAGACACATTGGCAAGTGTTTCAACTGATGGCTGTCTAAATCTGACAGGGAAATCTGTTGGGCATTTGAAGCAGATGCAGGATTAAAGTGACCGAAATCAACTCAGAACAGAAATGGATATTTTTCGCATTGCATTATTCAGAAGGAGGTGCTGTTCAAGCCAGTGCTAAAGATCTAGGATAGTTAATTTCACCAGGGCAAGAGCACTGAATCACAGACGGTTTGTTGCACTTTTGGAGGTGCATGAAAGTGAACATAGTGACACAGGCTTACCACACGGCTGTCAGATGGCTCGGCCTGGGCAAGATGCTTAAGAGTATGGGACCAGCAGAGATTCAGGAGTTTTGTGTGAGGAATGACAAGGACATCCCAGAGCTGTCGGGTACAGGCTGGATGGCAGAGCTGGCTTTTGCTGTTGATGTGACTGCACTAATGAATGAACTGAATACCAAGCTGCGAGGCAAGGGACTCATTGTGCATCAAATGTACAGTTTGGAGACAGATTAATTGAGCAAGTTGGAGTTTCTTTCAAGCCAATTGGAGGGCAACATTCTCACTCACGTGCCACCATTGAAAGAAGTCACACCATCAGCTGATCACCTCCACGGGTACTCATCCATGTTAGGGGCACTCCATGGAGAGTTTTCAAGAAGATTTGAAGACTTAAAACAGTTGAGAGTGAAATGCACGTGACTTCTTCTCCCTTCACATGCAGTGTGGATAATGTATTCAGTGATGTCCAGCTTGATTTCATTGATCTGCAGTCTGATAATCTACTGGCAGAGCACTTAAAGTCAGTGTCCCTGCTGGATTTCTATTCTTCTCTGAAAGAGGAAAAATTTCAACACAAATGAGACATGCTCAGAGGATGTTGTTTCTCTTCTGATCCACCTATAGGTGTGAACAAATATTCTCAGTGGTGAAGTTTAACGAATCCGGGTACAGATCCTCTCTCAGTGATCATCACTTATGTGCTGTGCTTTGCATATCCACCTCAGATATACAACCTGACTTCAATGCACTGGCTGAAGCCCAAATTTAAAGTTCTCTCACGGAACAAGATAAAGGAACTGAGGTAAAATCAACAAAACAAAACTAGGTGCATCCACTGCTTTTCTTTATGAACTTAGTGTGATGCTGGTCTTCGAAAAGCTCGATCTTTTAGTGCATAGTTTTGATGCTAGTTTTTTTAAACACTGCAAAAAAAATGTACAATTTTCAAAACGGTTTTTGCGAACGTCTATGAAATAGTGATATAATTCTCTCCAGCACATTCTCATTGTATCATTGCGGTTTTTAATTTACTGTGTTTTATTTAGAGATATAATATGTATATACATCGGGCAGCACTGAGTTAATTATATCTGTTCAGCCCTCTACAATCATCCCAATTTCTCATGCGGCCTCTGGGTAAAATTAATTACCCACCCCTCCGCTAAACCCTTGCTGAAATTCAACTGTTCATTGCTCATAAGTGTATCTTAACCAAGCAGATTAATGAATCATCACCTTCAGTAAATCAATGGTACTGTGACATTTTCAAGGTTCTCCCTCTAGAAAAACTTAGTGCCAGACTGATGGAGGATGCCAATGCATATCATAACACATGGGACCCTCTCCTAATTTTTCTTCCCCCTCAACTTTCAGATATTTTGGTTTGAGGCAGAATCAATATAATATAATAGGTGTGACCATCTCTCTGCATCCCATCCAGTTTTGCTTTGTTTCTTTTACTTTTATTTGCAGTTTGTTTGCTTTTTGTCTCTTGTTCGAGGAAAATACAAACTGTTAAAGAAAATGCTGTGGATATGCCACATTAATCCATCCATCCATCCTTTGTCCACCGCTTATCCAAAGTCAGGTTGCAGTCATGCTGGAGTCTATCCCAGCAGTCATTTGGTGATGGTTGGAGAAACACCCTGGACAGGTTGCCAACCCATCTCAGGGCTTGAGCATTTCAGTGTCTTGTTCAAGGACACTTCAAAACACTTTCTGCAGAGGCGAGGGGTCGATCCACTAATATTCTGTTTACTGGATGACCGCCCTACCACATGAGCTATGCTCTCCTTCATAGAGGTCTGCTTTTATGGGCTACGACTAGTCCCTACATTGCGGAGGTGGACAGAGACCTAGTAGAGGTCCCTGTTGTGGGATCGAACCTGCGAAGCATGGCTTGTGATTTCCTGATGTACGCATTTTACTTTTACTTCATTATTTTTGTATTGTTTGATATAATTATGTATTGTTGTATCCAGGGGCGGTATAGCTCAGTGCATAAAGCAGTCATAAAATTGCAGGTTCAATCCCGGCACCTGCAGAGAAGGCTGTCCAACTGTCCTTGAGAAAGACAGTTTTCCCCTGACTGCTCTGCCCTGTGATGGACTGGTGACCTGTCCAGGGTGTTTTCCCATCTTTCAACCAATAAGCACTGAGATAGCCTCCAGTTCCCTCGATTTCAGATAAGCTGTCGACGGTGGATGGATGGATGGATTGTTGTGTCTTCTGTTTGTCCTTTCCAGTCAGGTGTCTTGTATGTTTGCATTGATAGTGATAATACAAAAGATTAAATAGATACATCACGGAAGGAAGACATGATGGAGAGGAAGAATACGTGACAGATTAAGGGTTAGAGCAGATCACATTTTAAAGTATACCACACGCAGGGGTCTCTTACAAAAAGAAGAGAAATGAACAGAGACGGGAAACACATGCACACCAAGAAATACAATAAAGACACACAAATGTTGTGTCTGGATGCAGTGATTCAACTTAGTGTGAATAAAAACATACACACATTCCCTCATACACGAGTGTACACACTGAGCCAGTGGCTCCTCAAAACCCTCTAGTCGCAGATGAACAACCCCACATCAGCCAACAGCTCTGAGCAGAAATATGAGAACTCGAGATTCAGTGTGAGAGATTTCGGAGCAGCCTATCATTCAAGTAATCCTATGTGGGCTACGTTTAGAGACAGTAGAGTTGGCTTAGGTTGTGTTTGACACTGAAAAGCACTGCAGACTGAGCATAATCAATGTGAAGAATACAGTGGCCATCAAGAGACGCAAGGGCACGGCGAAAGGCAACGTTAGTGAGTCATGGAAGCCAAATAATTGGTAAAATAAATATAAAAAAGAAACCTGACCAGTAAACTAGGTTCCTTTGCATTCTGCTTCCGTAAAGGACATCAGCAGGACTTACTTCATTTACATCAGTAATCGGGCATGTCATCCAGTACTTAATGAGTTTTAAGTCGGTAAACACACTTACATGTGCAAACGTGCTTGACTAAAAGTGGCTGAAATATAAGTCAATGGGCCTCCGGTGGCGTAGGGGGTTAAGGGGATGTCTAGGGCTTCTCTGTGTCATGCAGTCGGGTGTTTGAATCCCAGCTGTGCCGTTTCCAACCACGGCCAGGGGCCCATAGTGAGTGGGTCCTAATTGGCTTAGCCTCACATGGGTATAGGGGTTAGATTGGATAAAGTATTCTGGGTTCACTAGTGTCCCCCTCTGGGTCATCCAGGCCTCTTGGTTAAGTGAAAGGAAAGTACTCTGCTTCATTCTCCTCTGACAGCCAAGCACTGTGCTTTCCCCACCAGACCATGATGTGTAGACTAGTGAGGGCTAGTGGTCATGTGACTTGGAGGAGACACCATGCTACGGCTTCCTCCTTCCTGTTGATGTTCTACAGGGGCAGCATTGCAATAGAGACATAGCCAACACAAGGAATCCGGGTGGAAAAAAATAGATAAAATAAAAAAGTCAATATGTAG
>OMLC01103125.1:37626-47670 GCA_900302585.1 Regalecus glesne | reverse complement strand
AGGATCAGAAGGAACAGCAAAGCTCAGAAGGTAGGGCAGTCATCTAGTAGTCGGAAGGTTGGTGGTTTGATCCCTGGTTTCTGGAGGAGGCATATAGGAGTGTCTTTCAGCAAGACATTGAACCCCTAACTGCTCATGCTCTGTGATGGATGGCTCTGCCCTTCAGCTATTGAGCTATAGGTTCCAGCATAACTCCTTAACCCAGACTTTAGATAAGTGGTTGACGATGGATGGATGGATGGATGGGTGGGTGGGTGGATGGATGGGGGGATGAATGGTTTAAGGATCAAAATCTCTCATGAACCAAGCTCAGTCAGACATAAAGGGACATTGAAGATGTCGATGCATAAAACATACAGACAACGTAGAAGAGCAGTGTATATACAGTATCAGTCAAGCCGCCTGATTGAACCCATGTTTGTTTCTAAATCTTGAACTCAGCCTATTTCCAAGTTGCTTTCATAAACAATTTTTGACTTGAAAAAAATATGCATTTGAAATGCCCCCATCCCAACATGTTGTCTCATTGAGTATTTTTACCGCTTGAAATTTAGTAAAGATAAAGAAAAAAACCTACTATGAGGATCCGTGTCCAAACTTTTGAGAAAAACTGTGAACTGACTTTTACTAAAGGGCAAATGTTAAAATGCAAACATATAATTAACAGATTACAGGTATAGTTGATAGTACATTCCGTCATGCATACACTGTTATGGGGCTGCAGTAGCTCAGTGGTAGAGTGGGTATGTCTGGAACTGACATGCCAGAGGCTAAGGGTTCGAACCAAGTCTATCTCCGTTCTCATTGGGCGAAAGGCGAGGATACACCCTTGAAGGGTCGCCAATCCATCTCAGGGTAGAGCCATTAGGGGAACCGTATCTTGCTCAAGGACACGTCGACAAGCTTCTCTGCAGGTGCGGGGATCGAACCTGCAACCTTCCGATCGCCAGGCGATCACTCCACCCACTGAGCCATGCCCCCCCTCCCCTACATACATACTGTTTAAGTTAAGTTTCTGTAACAGATAAGTTCTTTTAAAAAAACCTTCCTGTACACTATGAGTGTGCATCTTAAAACCCTTGCTGACGAGTGTCACTTCACACCAAAGTAAAAGTACAGGCTCTTGTCCAGTGACATATTTTGGACTTCTTTCAGAAGGCACGGTAGATGCCATTTTTATTATATCCCTTCTTTTCTTTTTTTTAAATAAAGAATACAATGTACATTGTTCACAAGAGAGCAACAGG
Source organism: Regalecus glesne (assembly GCA_900302585.1). NCBI lineage: Eukaryota > Metazoa > Chordata > Actinopteri > Lampriformes > Regalecidae > Regalecus > Regalecus glesne. The sequence continues at coordinate 46,423 of OMLC01103125.1, read as the reverse complement.
ATACAGACATCACTAGATGGTGTATTCAGTTGCTGATGAAAGCGTGTTGGTGACATCTATATCCAGGCTACCTGTTGTGATTTGTGGGAAATTATAGTTTACTTTTCCCTCTGAATGAGTGAGCCTGAAAAATCACCCGGAAATTACACTCTCACAATGCCCTTGATAAAACTAATCCAGTTCAAATAGGCCAACGTTTAACAAATAACTCTGACACAGCACAATGACTCGTGCTCTCCACCTGACTAGGATGAAGAGGAGTTCCTGTTTGAGAAAGGGGACCTGAACCTTTGGGCAGAGCCTCTCCAGTGGGTGAGGCTGCTTCACAGACACCTCATCTCCCTCACCCTGACACTCAACCAGACTAAAGAGCTGGGATCCAGAGAGTTGGAACAGAAACACCTCCACAGACTGTCGATGCAGGCGGAGGTCCAGGCCTTGGACTCCCAACAGGCCCTTGAAGCCCTTCCAGCCCTGCCCCAGTTCTCCTGCACCATGGAGCATGCTCAGCTGACCCTCAGGCACCACAGGGCTATGCTAACTCTAGATGTGCTTGGAAGGCTGAGGGAGAATAGTACACAGGCCAAAGAATCAGGAAGTGTTTAGCTGGTCAGCAAAAAAAACAAATCTTATGCCGTTTTATGGTCAAGGGTGAGCAACATCCTTAGAGATGAGGCCCCTTCATGTGCAGGGTTACGGAAGGAATCAGATTTTGACTTATGGATTCATTAAGTACACTGACTGAAATCATTCTCTCGGTAATAGACTGGCAATCTTATATGAACATTTGATTCGTATAAGAATCACATCTTTCCTTCACTAGATGAAGGGAAGAAGGTTTTATCGTCAGGGCTGACATGGATTTCCCAAGGAGGTTTTTTTTAATCTTTTATTCTGATGATTGTGGCTCTTGTCTGATGTTGTTTCCAATCTGTATGCATGAGTCATTTTAAAGGGATTTTTAGTTTCTTTGTTATTGGTCAGATTGTTGTTATAATAAAGATATACTGTTGATTGTCTAAGAAATTGCCTACAAGTGCTTGAATATAACAAAAGATGGGTGAATAAATGTGTTATTTGTGTGCATGTGTTTCCACAAGTGTGCGTGTGTGTGTGTGTGTGTCCACGTTTGGATTATTTGATCTGTGCATGAGTGTATTTGCGTGTGTATTGGCATGAGCACGTGTACACATGACAGAAATGAGATGACTTGTTTATTTAATGTGTGTGAGTGTACTCACAGCATCTTAACAGTCGAGGTGTAAGTCAGGGTCACCCACCATGTGAGAAGTAATAGTTTATTTATTGTTCTCCTATCACATTAATATGTCACATAACAAAGTATGAACGCTCATGCATTGGCCAGGAAGAATAACAGGGATTTCCAGTTTCAACAAAACATTCCCCCACAGGCTCGGGCCAGAGCATACAACAGCGCATTTGTGCAGCAAAAGGAGCTTTATGACCAATGTCACGAAAGTAATTTGATTTGCCATCGCCTTGCCTAAACTGTATTTGGATATAGGCATCTATTACTGGTAGACTTTGTAGTATAATCTAATTTAATATTTAATATACTGCAAGACTCTTCCACCAGAGGTTTTCACACTTCCCTCTACTTACCCTGCTTACGTAATTAGAAGGATAGTACAATGAACTACTGTCCTCGTGTGTGTGTGTGTGTGTGTGTGTGTGTGTGTGTGTGTGTGTGTGTGTGTGTGTGATATATTTGTGTTTTTATACTTGTTCGAAAATTTTAAAAAAAATCTCTCATTCACTTATTCAAAAAGAAATCCAGACATCAGCCCACGTCCATGGTGTTATGTCTGGAAAGACCTAAAGTTGGTGCCAGAGTTTTGTGCCATCCCGCGTTGTGGCTTTGAGCTTGGTGAGTGCCCTTCCTTTGCTGTTCTCCAAAACATTTAAATCTCATACTGTGTTCTGGTTTTCATTCTGTTATATTAACATTGCGCAATTAAAAAAAACGTTATTTTTATAGAAACACCTTTACCCAGACTCACCACACCCACACCCACTGAGAAAACGGAAGGTAAGTCAAATCAATTACACCCCCCCGATTCTATGGGGGTCTCTCCTGTTGATCCCGTCTTCCTTTAAACATCGTTTCTCTCCCACAGAGTCATCATGTGGCCTGCGCCTCAAACGGCAGCTGAAGATTGTGGGCGGAACCGTTGTCACTATGGAATCACACCCCTGGATGGCTGCAATATTTTGGACGGGCAAATCCAAGCAGAAACATTTCCGGTGTGGAGGGAGTCTGATCTCTCCCTGCTGGGTCCTCACAGCCGCCCACTGCTTCCCCGATGGGTAGGAACTGAGATCACTCACAACACAACACCAGGGGACCAAATGTATGAAACTCTGGTTAGGATTAGGTGTAGAAACACACCCATACAAAACAGGAAACACGCACATGAGGTCTTTTTCTCAGATTAATAAAACCAAGCACCCCCCCTAATATATTCCACTCATCCGGAAATCGGACGCATAACGCAAGTCTTCTACCGCGCCCACATTTTACCATGAATAGCTTCTGCTACGCCCTCAACTGCCTGGTTTGGATATGACGATCCAGTGTTTAATTTAGTTTTTGAAGAGATGTATTGGAAAGGTTTCAAATGAATTCATCGAGAAACATTTTTAACAGTGGTTCTATTTGCTGGCGTTACCAAAAATGCGAAATATGAACCAAGTAAAATGGCAGAAAATACCCAAAACAGTGGGCGCCGTTATTTCAGAGCCACGGGTGCTGGAGATGAATACCAAGTCACGGCTCAAGGTGTAAATTATTATCATGATTACTCCCCAACAATTTAGGCAATCTATTCATATAAGGATTTGGTACTACTTATGTTTAGTTATATAAAGATAATCACCATTATAAATGTCAATGCTTAGTGAAACATACAGTTGCTCACGATATAATGAAATTAAGGATTACAAAAAAAGGGAATCAGTTCAACCAGATGAGAAGTTTATTCCGGAACTTTTCGTCACTCTTAACTGGTGACCTCTTCAGTCTGAGCTGACAACAAGAATCTCCACCTCGACCAATAAAGGATGGATTAGTGATGATCATAGAGTATTGTAGTGAACTCGGGGAAGCGGGGGAAGCCGAGAACAGAATCCGGGTATTAACACCAGAGGCAGGCACGCTAACCAGTCAACTAAAGGGTCCGACCCGTTGGCCAATGGCTAGCGAGCATGTATGAACGATGTAGTACCCCTTTCCTTCGGGAAGTGTGTCCCCACACTTCCGCCTAGCAACCTGGAGGCTCTCAGACCTACACTTGGGTCCACCTCCAACAAAATGGTACCATCTCCCCCACACTTGAGGGGAGCACTGCGGATGGCCCCAGGGTATCACATCAACACTGTTGAGACCGACTCTGTTGAATCTATAGTATTATTATAGACTATTATTATAGTAGTATAGACTATTCAGATGTCTTCAGATGTTTTGGTGTGCTGCCATTCACATACAAAGTCTGGCTGGAAAAAAAAGTAAAGCCAGTCATGCAGGTTGGACAAAGAGTTCCAGCGCAACTGAGATACCGTCTGAAAGAAGAGCTAAACAGAATGGCAATCCCGGATGTGAAGGGTTAAAGAAGGTTAAAGAACCAATAGACTGGGTCAACTCGATAGTTTGTGTGAAGAAAAAGAATGACGACTTGAAAATATGCATGGACCCAAAAGATCTGAATGAAAACATCAAGTGTCCACACTTCCAGATACCCAAGCGTGAAGAAATCACCAGTGAGATGACGCGTGCCAGATATTTCACAAAGTTGGATGAGTCAAGGTTTCTGGCAGCTGAAACTGAGTCAGCATTCAAAATTGGAACAAAAGCTACAGCAACCAAAGATAAAGGAGAATTAATTCTATGACAGAACACCCAAACAGCTTCCATTCCTCTCGAGGAGCGAGAGCCCGAATTGAAGGTCCTGATGGATGGAAGACAAAAGCCACTGTTCTTCACGAAGTAGCTCCACGATCATTCACTGTGAGGCCCGAGGAAGGACAAATCTTGAGACACGATCACCCCAGTCTTCTGAAGACTCCAGGAATGGTTCCGGAGCTTAGTCAAGCCCATGCAAAGTCTGAGTCCATCTCTTTGCCTCCTACTGACTGCGACACAGATATGTATACTGAATCTCACACACATCAGGGGAACCTGTGTTAAGAAGAGCCATGAGAGAAATCAGAGTAATTCAGAAACCAAGCTTCGAACCGAGTATCTCTTGACAAAAAAACAACACAACATGATGATTGCGAAGTTAATCTTACAACTAATGTTGGTGGATTTCTATCACAGACTTGTTAAAAGAAAGTTTTGTTGATTAGCATTTGCTCCAGTATACTTTGGTTCTGTGTTTCAGTGTAAACTTAAGGAGTTTACAGTTGAGATTGTAACTGACACCTGTATTGTTTACTCTGTTTTATTTATCTGAGACAGGGAGATGCGATGATCACTTTGACCTCTAGGTGTCAGTGGTGGTTTATAGGGACTGATTTATACCGCCTAGGTATGATGCGGAACAGAACAAGTCAAGAGAGAGGCCGCGCTGTTATGATGGGTCGTAAATAAAATAGAATCAATATTTAAACAGATTCAGCTCATTATTGACAAAATAACAAAACAGGTTTGATATGCCAGTTGGTCATTTAATGTAAATTCAGTGGTAATGAGTACTACTCACTAAGGATTCGGGAATATTTGCATACACAGCATTGTAAGATGATGACAGATGTACTCTTAGTGACTCCCCCTCGTTCAAGGATAGTCGTTATCTCTTCACATATGAGGCCTCTTTAACACCCCTTTAAACTGGTGTTCCTCCCTATCAAGATTGTGAAAAGCCTCATCTTTGGATGAGTGTCCACTACCCTGTAGATCAGTGTAGACTGCAGAGTCCTGGCCTGCCATCCTCTTGTCCACCATTTCTATAGTTTCCCAGATGTACAAGTCACGGCAATCCTCCCGGCATTTAACAGCGTAGAGTATATTGCTCTGTTTGTGCCAGGGGACCCAGTCCTTGAGATGGACCAACTTTTGGGACAATGTGTTGGAAGGTTTGAAAGTAAATGAGACACAGTTTTTGAAAAATGTGCGTCTCAACTGTTCTGAAACTACCGCTACATATGGATTCACCACTGGTTTGCACTTAGGTAGTTGTTCTTATCCCATCGATTGGTTGGTTGGTGAGTTGTTGGTGTGATTTTGTTTTTTCTCCAGCTCTCACTACAAAGCTCGGCGTTTTTCAGTCAGCCTTGGGAAGAGCGCGCTGAATGAGACCGATCACACCTCAGAGCAGATCTTCTCAGTGGAGAAGATTTTTGTGCACGAAGGGTTCAACAACAGTGAGGGGAACTATAACAATGACATCGGTAAGAATCCACACCATAACTACGGTCACTGAAGCAGAGTTATAGGTTTTCTATTAACAGAAATGAGTCATACCCGACATCTGTCGGTGACCTTCATATTGACAATGCATGCTTTCTGTGTTTCTCAGCCTTGTTGAAGTTGAAAGCCAGGAATGGGCAGTGTGCAATAGAGACCCAGTCCGTCAAGACTGTCTGTTTGCCACCTCCTCACCAGAGCCTCCAATCTGGTATATTGTGTGAGATTGCAGGCTATGGGAAAGAGGGGAAACGTAAGTCTAGGTCCACCATTATGATTCTGTTTATCCAAACTCATGCTGTATTCCAGTGGTTCAAATTCTGGTCCTCAGAGACCCCTTACTGCTTGTTTTCTATTGCTTAAGGTAGTAGATTGCATTCACCAAATTGTTCAGTAGTACATTACAGCTGTTGTCCAGATATTCCAACCTCCATTAGGGAGGTTTTAAATCAGGAACAACAGGTGAATATAATGAACTATATGGAGGAATAGAAAAGTAGAAAAGTAGTAAATACTGGGGTTATTTGGGAACCACTGCTGTGTTCCACATACAAATAAGTCAGCACGTATTCTGCACGTTTAGCTTTTTTTCTTTTTTGGTTGCCTTTTCCAGACCTATGGTATTACTCACAGTACCTGAGAGAGGCCAAAGTGAATCTCTTAGCTCACCGTGTTTGTCAAGAAAACAAATATTATGGAAAGCGGATCTCAGAGAATATGTTTTGTGCTGGCCGTCCCGACTGGAGTCAGGATTCGTGTCAGGTATGCAACACAAGTTGAAACTTGAAGTGAGAATCGTCCTTGCCGTCATGTTTGCTTATTGTCTACATTGAAATACCTCTTTTTCCTGCAGGGTGATTCAGGAGGGCCCCTGGTGTGTGAGATGTATAGCAGGGTTTTCCTTTTCGGGATTGTCAGCTGGGGTGACGGATGTGCAAACGAATTTCACCCTGGTGTGTACACAACAGTGGCTAATTACAACCAGTGGATAGAAGAGAAGACAAACCTGTCCTCCATCACTGCTGGGATCATGTCCCCCCAGAAATGACCCACTCGCAGAATGCAAACTACAACACGGACTGTTGATATGCGTGGTGAATTATTTACAGCAATATTCATCTAAACCTCATATTTTGCTATTTTTTTCGGTGGATGAAGGCCGACATGGTGTCCCAGTGGTTAACACTGTTGCCTCAGAGCAAGATGGTTCTGGGTTTGAATCCCGTCCCAGGTCCTATCTATGTAGAATTTGCGTGTTCTCCTCCTCTCCTTGCATGTGTTTCCTCTGGGTGCTCTGGTTTCCTCCCACCATCAAGAAGACATGCATGTTAGGGCTGATAGTCCTGCCTGTGCCTCTGAGCAGGTCAGTAGGAAAAATAACTGGAGTTGGTCCCTGATTACGGCAGCTGCTCCTATACAATAGGATGGGTTGAATAGAGAGAACACATTTCATTGTAACCTACAATGACAAAATAAAATGGCTTTCTTCTTTCTTATGTTTTGCTGATAGCCTTTTGGCTCTAGTTCAGGTAAGGACGCTATTGCTTAATTTTGAAGTATATACATTTTTCTGTGTCTGTTGAACTACATAAGAAAGGCATATTCATATCATATTGATTTATTTTCCTTTGGACTTTGACATATATTGAGATAGTGATCGATTTTTACTGTTTTGTTTTCTGTACCATTTGCACAGTGAAATAAATATTTTTATATGTTTTAAGGTTCTGAACAAATTTAGTAGTTTTTAATCTAACGTTACATTCTGCAATACAAATATACCTGCTTGTACAGTGAGTGGACCAATAATGGCATCCTTCTCTAAAGACCCAGTGAATTAATCCAGTAGAAATTCATATGGAATCTGCTTTGGCCTGAGACAAATCCAGGTCACAACTTATGCTATATGTTTCTAATAGCCATTGTAATAAACCTCACTTGAACCAAGTGATTATATAAAAACGGATGGATGTCAAACAAAAACAATATTGACAAGGGTTGAAAAGTTATAATGATGATGCAACTATTATATTAACAAATAAACAGAACAGCATTTTTAAATAAATTACATTACATTATAATGTAAAGATAACTTTCCAAGTAGAAAACCCCTTCAGACATCTATAGAGGGGTGACATGGCTCAGGAGGTGGAGTGGGTCATCTTACTAATCGGAAAGTTTGATTCGGGCTCCTTCAGAAAGTGTGTTGATGTGTCCCTGAGCAAGACACTGAGCTCCTAACTACTCCCCGGATGCTGAGGCTGCCCACAGCTATACTATAGGATGGATTAAATGCAGGGGAAATGTATCCTTGTGAGAAAATAAGGCCAAAATAAAGTGGCTTTCCTTCTCCTCTGTCCAAGTGAGAGAGCATCTGTGGTCTGACGGATCAAATGCACCATGGTGAGATTACAGGAAGTCTCCGCAGGAGTCCCAAATACCAGCAGGTGGCCCTGTGAATGTGTTTTAATGCCCGTGTTCGGGGAGATGTAGAAAACAGTTGTGTACAGAAAAGCTTATCAGCTTTTTAAGAACCGTGTTTGCAAAGGGTTAACCTCAGTAATCTCATCCAGTTTAGCAGGTGGCACCTCTCTGTCCAAACATGAATTTGATAAGGTAAGATGTTTATAATTGTACTTTGGGACATATATAATTGTTTTTTCTCTCCTTCACTGGGTAGCAAAGTGGCCCAGTGGCTCACTCTGTCGCCTCACATCAAGAAGGTACTGGCTTCAAAGCCCAGGCACATTCCAGGTCCTTTTTGGGTGGAGGTTGCATGTTCTTTCCATGTTTGCATGGGTTTCCTCAGGGTGCTTTGGTGCCCCCCCACCATCAAAAAGACATGCGTGTTAGGGTTAATTGCTCTGCCCGTGCCCCTGAGCAAGGCAGTAGGGGGAAAAAAGAACTGGAGTTGGTTCCCGGGTGCTGCGGCTGCTCGCTGCTGCTACACAATAGTTTAAATACAGAGAAAAAATTAATCACATGTGCAATGATGCACAAATAAAGTTACTTCTTTCTTCTTCTGACGCATACTCAATAATCCAGGTGAGAAAATCAGTTGAATCAGTTCATCTGGACACAACGTTCCCACTAAACATGTCCAGATGAACTGATTCAGCATTTTGTGACTACAGCCTTGTATGGTAGGCAGCAACAACTCATCGAGTTGATAAAGCACAAAACTGAAACCTTATGTGGCAAAAACTTGAGCGGCGAGGAGATGTCAGGATTTGCACCTTTTAAGCCTTTACTTAAAGTTATTGCTGTTTTTATTTCAGCCCAAGACTCCCTTGCTGCATCCTTTGTATGGCCACGAATAGCATTTAAGTCTACAAAATTCTGGAATTAGCGCTACCAGCTGGGTTTCCCCAC
>OMLC01103125.1:23209-37606 GCA_900302585.1 Regalecus glesne | reverse complement strand
CCGCCCCCACCCGAGCCACATGTATTGCATTCCATTCTTCCAACCACAAGGGGGTGTCTGGTGTTCAGGTCTTGCAATGGCACATCTATTAATAATATATTTCAAGGATTTTGGTTTGCAGAACTCTGTGGATGGGATGTCAGATCAAAGCCAAAACAAGACATAACATTGCATCATTTGTGTGGTGGTTGCACAATGTATTCACAACAGATTGCAGCAAGGAGCCGGACAGGCATCATCCATGGTGACACATTTTACCAAAGAGAAAAATCAAGATATTGGGGACTACATTTCTATGTGTACGCTGGTAGATTGGGGGTATATCCACAGCTCCATGCAACACATCAGATCATGTTATCAGCTGTGGAGCAGGGGAAGATGGAGACCACCCATCTTGACCAGCTCCGCTCACATACCAGAAATAACACACAGGAGGGCCTTGTTGGTAACCGGAGACCCCCAGGACACTACAGCCCAGGCCATCTTTGATGTCTATAATCAGTGTGGACTAGACTTTTTAATGCAGGATATTATGCTGGGAAGACTCGGTGGAGATGCAGGAAGATGCACATCTTGTCATGGTGACTGTATCCATTGACATGTCGGTTGATAGTCATGTGTGCAGTGAGTGGCACAGGTCACACATGGGGAAAGTAACTGTGTTTTGTTGACTTGTGAAAGCATAGAGATTAAAATATTTCAGGGGAAAAAAATACGGTCATATCTTTAGGTATTCTATTAAGGAAATTAGAAAGCAGTTGCTGCTTTCTAGTATCCATCGATTCTATTTTCTTCTCCTTTCTCAAACATTATGGCAGTCCAGAGAACCATGTGGGTAGTGTGAGAGAATAAGGGCAATCACAGCAGTAAAACTGTAATTAGTGGTGTGTGGGGATTATGGATGTGTACCCACCACTCCCTCCAACCCAACACATGCACACACACACACACACACACACACACACACACACACACAGAGAGACATACATTCTAGGTGTTTTGGCAATTTAGGCAATTTGACAGAACCTAGCCCCACTCTTTCATGACATTCCAATATAAGATAATATTATTATAAATTCTTCATGATTCCTTTCCAGTGGTATGTGGTATCAAGACTGTTCTGTATAAAAGGCAAACTTATCAAGCCTTTGAATGTTTACTCGAGGGTTCAAACAGAGAGACTTCCTTGATTCTTTCTGTTTGGACGTTTCCTTTTTAGGAAACGGGCCGTTGCCTTGCAGCCCCTCATGGGATTCTGTGGGAATTCCTTAGCTGGTTTTCTCTGCAGTTGGATTTCAGTTTTCTAACCATTTCTATTGCAGCAAGTGAATGAAACTGAAATGAGAAGGCATTTGCTTTATGCCACTCCAAAGAGCGTTCTGCCCTTATCTGTTTTTTTTGAAAAAAAAAAGATTTTAATATGTGCAAACCGATTTTTGGTCCCAAAAATACAGTTGGCAAAGTGGGATCACAACCTCATTATTTTTGATAAGATGTTTATAGATAATCCCGATGCATATTCAAATACACATACACACACATATTACATATACAATAATATATGTGAATATGAAATTTACAAGAAATGATACGCTATCTTCTCCGGTGGATTAGACTGCATCTACAAGCTGATGTAAACAGTGTTGGGTTTATATGGAATAATAGGACAAAAAATGCGTTTGCTTCTGTAATAAACCCGAAATTCTTTCTGAACCAAACGTGCCAGAAGGGTTAAAAAAAACTTGTCCAACCAGTCATCACGATCATTGGCTGCTTGTAGTTCAGGATTCACTCTTTACAGCGGTAGGCACATTTCCCTTTTTAGGGCATGAGAATGTATTACGTAATTTAGAGAGCACTCGCATCTCTAGCAAACTCGGCTATGGAGGAGGGGAGGTGCATTCTGGGACGGAGTGACGCTCAAGTGGACCAATCGTGTAGGCAAAGACCTGCCTTCCGGGCCGCTGATTGGCCGGAAAGTGGACGTCCTTTCCATTGAGGTCTAGGTTGCTCACTCGCTCTGTGGTTGGAGTTTTTCACGCTGATGGTTTCGAGGAGTGTAGTTGTATTCTTTCCAGAGAGTGAAGCTGTCCCGGGAGGAGTAGTGTTGGAGAGAAAAATCACTTTGTGAATAAGACGGTTTTTTCTTTTCTCTTGGATAGTGGTCTGATAAAGTTAAGACTCATCATGCCGGTTTTTCACACGAAGACGATAGAAAGTATCCTGGAGCCGGTGGCTCAGCAGATATCCCATCTGGTGATCATGCATGAAGAAGGTGAAGTTGACGGAAAAGCTATCCCGGACCTCACGGCACCGGTGGCGGCGGTGCAGGCAGCTGTCAGCAACCTCGTTCGGGTAAATGAGTCATATTTTATATATTTTTTTCATTCAGGGAAGCGTAATAGCGCTCCGAGAGCCGACATTACACTACCTGTCGCTATTGTTGTCTCATTCTTGCCGTTTATATGAACCGTTCAGAGGTTATATGCTGTATATGTAGCCAAAGGAGTCCGTAGCAGCACGCCGACGAGGTTTAATACTTCAGTTTTTTAAAAAAAATCAATGAGATCAGATGTGGAAGCTTACAAAAGTTTCCACAAGTTCTTCCACACAGGGCAAAAGGACAAGTTACGCCCTTTCCCCCCTTGAAAAGTACGCCCTGCTTCAACCTCCATCTCTTGACGTAGAAGCTAGTAGGATCTAAAACAGGCGAGTCACTTTAAGAATGTAGTCAGTTGGCTGGTTGGCAAAAGTAGATACCTGAAGTTTCACCAAGTGGAGATTCATAGATTATAACTCGTTTGATATGTTAAGCTTGTATCACAACATTGTCCCATTCAAATTTAACGCCCCCCCCACCCGACAAACACGCACATTTCACACACGCATGCGCACATACAGCTGTCATCTATGTTTTTTTTATTATTATTAATCTCCAAACACCCTTCGTTTCTAGCAGATAGTTGAATAACTGTGGAGCAGAGGCAGCTATAGTTTTGAGAATAATAAAGACTAGAAAAAAAAACCTGACTAACCACAGCAGTAGCTTCAAGTGGTCCCACCACCCCTTCCCCGCAACCACATTCTCTTTATCTGACACAATGCCATGCCAAAGAAGCAAAATGTCATTTACATGACAGACCAGTTAATGATAGCTAAATACATCACACACTATTGTTAGATTTCCATCCATGTGTTTATTTGGATTGCCCTTGTGTCCTCTGGTTTTGAATTAGATGTAAGAGCGCAATTGAAGAAAATAAAAGGCACTATTGCTTCTTGAATTTATATCCTGTAAAATACCGCTCAAGGAAAGAATTATATCAGTGCCCTCCCAGATGTTTTGCTTTTTCAAACAAAAGAGAAATTAAATTGGAAAGTGATTTAAGGTCATGTTTACTTCCAATAACACATCCTGGCCCAGTATATTGCTTTCCATCTGCTTGGAATAAAACTCATACACCACCATTTGTGGACAGATGATTTTGGACATGGTTCGAGTTCTCTTAGCAACAAAGTAATGCATCATTTACAACAGTGACAGTTACCTGCTCGAAGCCAGTGCTTAACTCTCTTTGCGTTCTTTCTCAAAACACCCCAAAAAAAGATCCATTGCATTGTTCACTTGTTCCACGCCCACTAGACTTCCTTCCTCTAAGAAAGACTTCAAAAAAGATGATCGTGTAATTTGTCCTCATACTTTGTCATAAGAGTAAATCTGGTGTCTATTATTATTATTATTATTATTATTACAGCAAGACATAAACGTTTTTAGCTTATTCAAATGTCATATAATGTGGAAGTAATGAGACACTATCTAAGGTGGCTTCTTTGTACTGTTTTAAACCCCCAACAATGAGAGGTCCTTTTTGCATGTCACAATCAGTCCCCACAGTTTTTAAAACAAACTGATGTCTAAAACTTTTGCATGGAATTTGTGACGGAGTACATTTTTTTAGGTTGGAATACTTTAATTTGAAATCAGATATAACCGCAATATTTTACTTAACAGATTTTTATGAATTCCACATTTGTATCAGTCTTTCATTCAGGATAATGTTGTTTTCTGTAAACGTGGGTTAATGAGCATTGGATTGTTGTATTTTTTTTGTCGGCTCATGTTTCGCCTTATCTCTGCACACTGCAATTATGGTTGTGATAGATGTCAGTATTAAATCAGATTAAAAGTTTGCACATGCAGCCTATATCCAACCAAGCACTGGATGAAAGAAGAGTATACATTTTCACAAGGATTCCTTGATGGCAAGATAAACATGGTTGATAAGTGGCAAGTAACATTTGAATTGAGATATATACTCTCTGCTTTTGAATTATATTGTATAATAATGTGTGTGCTCTTTTCAGTACATGACAAACGTGATCATATCCAATGTTGATGCAGCCCAGCTTAGGGTGATATGATCCAAGTGCTTTTGTATTGAGTTAAAATCACATATTTCAAATTGTGGCATGATTGCAAAACTGTAATTATTTCCAGTCGCCTGAAAAAATTATACATCATGGACTGCATTAAGACTCTATTGAAATTGTTGGCTTCGATGTGGGTCTTCTTTGTTGTGGTTTCAAACGATCATCTGTTTTGCCAAAATCATTGCAAAGCGCACAAGCACAGACAAAACTGGACTTTACTCCAATTTCCTTTACATAGCCACAATTTGTTATTTTGACACATTGATCTTCTAGGAAAACAGGAATGTGTTTTTGTAGCACTATTGTTAAAGTTGCACTCTATATCCCAGTCTGGTTGTAATCCTGGTGCATGAATATAAACCTTTTATTGCTAGTTGTTATAAGTTGGTTTAGATAAGAGGCCAAGCTGTAAAACGTAAATCTGTTTCCTGAACGTCAGTTCTTGTCAGGAAACATCTCTAGAAAGAAAAAGGATGAGGCTCTTTCACTGTATGCATGTGCTGTAATTCATGTCTTTCAAGCAGTTACTCAGTAGTCTTTTCTCCTTCCAGACATTCCCTGGATGAGGCTGTGGCAAAGAAAGCTATTCACCGTTATTGTCCCTGCTCCCCTGAAAACCACATGTTGCACTGACTTGTGGGCCACATACTACGTCAAATAAGCATCTGTTAGAGATTTCCTAATCAGGAGGCTTTCTGTGTGACTTAAATTCTCTCTGTGGTTTGAAGTTTCAGATTTGAAATTAAATTTGCCTTTGGTTGTTGTTGCTCAGCTCATTTCCCTTTGCCTGAATTGGTCTGTGGAAAAGAAAAAGGACACTGGTGGTCCCATTAGTTGCTAGTAGTTGGTCTTGACTGTCGGGGTGGGGGGGTCGAGCTGAGTGCCATGGTTCTGTAGCATGTGTGACAAATCCTTAGATTTCCAATTACTAAACGTAAAGGGTCTTACGCCATTCTTCCTGATGCTCAGACATGTTAAAGGTAGTCCTTATAAGATGTTCTGTGAGCTGCTACAGCTCACTGGGCTATCTTTTATCTGTTTTATGGTTTTACTGCTGTCTGGATGCTCCAGTGGCTCTCATTGATGCCTGTCTTTGGTTCGTGAAATATGTCAACTCTTAGTACTGAACTTAAGACCCTAAACCTCAAGACCCTTCACTAACACTTAGTATTGTTGACTTTAACAGTTGCCTACTACAGAGAATGAGCCAGCCCTCAATTATAGATGCATGTTGGGAATGTGAAGCATTTCTAATTCCTGACAAGCAGGAATGCATCACAGATCAGTAAGGGGTTCATTTGATATCATGAATGAACAATTCTAAACACCGGGATATTAGATCAAATAATCAACAAAGCTTCTCATGGAGAAAAAGCATATATTCATAGAACGCTGATTTGCTGCGCTATATTGGATGGATCTATTGGACATATGCACACCCACACCCACACAGGCACACGCAAACACACTTTATATAGTTTGGAGCTAGTAAAGGTCCAATATGGTATGCCATGACTAATTGTGGTAATTCTGTTCATGGGTCGTGAGATTGTTTGGCAAGATCACATCTAACAGCACTATCAAAAGCATTGTGCCCAATGCTTTTGTAAAATCTTCCAAATGGGTCAAAATAAATGTATCAGTTATTACGATGCCATCTCTTTTTAAGGTTCAACGCAGACACGTGTGAAGTTTTAAAAATGGTAAGACATATTTGTAAGAGCTTAACCGTTGCCGAGATAGGAGAGTTTTCCAATTTCTTCATGTTTCATGTTAAGTTATACTGTGAAGGGTACCATATCTTTATATTGCATTTTTTAGTATTAAGGCTGATGGAATTATGAGATTCCAGTCTGAGCTATTCTTTAAAGGTGACTAAACAGAGTGTCTTTATTTCAAGTCTGCTCTACCGTATCCTCTTTTTATAGTCCTTGGATAAAGATAAGCATACAATGGTATAGGCTGTTTGAGCAGAACAAGGCTCCACCAGTCCACTTGTTTCAATTGATAAAGGTTGCATACTCCTCTGCCTTCTTGAGGAGGTTGTAAAATTTACTTTTTGTGATTATCAAATGGAGTCGAATTCAGCTCTCGATCTGTGAGAAGCCTGACACCTTTGTTACTTTGAAAGAAACCTCAGCAGAATACATGGAAGTGATCATAATCTGACCCTCCTCCTTTGTCTGATATTGCTTTGCTTTGTTGTGGATCAACGAAATAAGTGCCGATACAGAATAGTATTTGAGAAGGTTGCAGTCTTTTGCATATAGATTACTGTACGACAGCCTTTAAATCAAAATAAGGTTTTCTTCAAGGAATTTTCAAATACTGTTTATTAAAAAAAAGGAGAATCATCTAGTAATTAGAAAGGGATTTCCGGCTGCTAACTGATGAATAGCACTCCAAGGCTGTATCCTGATATCACAGCAGTGATATTAGGATACAGGAACACATTCACCCCAAAGGTCACAGTCAGCGATCTTAATAATGAATCAATAGGATCTAGGTCTCTGTTTCTATATCTCTTTCACTGGTCCAGTGAAAGAGATATAGAAACATGTTGGAAAAGACAGGAGGAGATGAATAGCATTGTGTATTAAAGTGATGTGAAAATACAGGAAGCCAAGACCGGAAGGCTCAGCTGTGGCTAATGCAGCCAATTTAGGTTTCTTTTAACAGCTTCGGCAGCTGTTAGCACTCCAGAGGAAAGGGAGATAACCCTCCTGTTTGAGCCAGAGATGAGTTGCAAGACAGTGAGGTTTTCAGACCATGACAGGGGAAACGATGCAAAGACCAAGTTAGGTCCACGAGGAAACCACAAATAGAGTTATGGTAGAATGAAATAAATTTACACTGGGATCTGTTGTTGTCTCAGTTCCTGTAATGACTATCTTTTGGAAAATGACTCTACTGATCATGAATTCAATTACTCATCTTGTGACTGGGTGTGTTCACTTGGAGGCACTCTCCTCCACATTCAAAATGACGACTCCCCTCGGACTGCTGTTGTACTATAAGTTCAACACTAGTCGTGTCTCTTTGGTTACAACATAACTTCTCTTGGCATAGCCAAGCAGGCCTTTTTATTTTCAACTTTCATCTCAAATATCCTATAACATCCGACATAACTTGACAGTTATGTGAATCTAAAGAATTTCACATGACCATTTGTACAACTGGAGGGATAATAAACATCTTGAATGAGGACATCGACCTTAAGTGTGTCCTCTACGCAGTTATGGCTAATTTCATTCAGAAGTCTCCTTGTGCTGGGCTGGATCTTAGCTTGCAGTGTAAACTGAATAACAGAGGAGCATGTTACTAGGTTGTGTAATCTTATTTCATCAGTACTTTGTCGAAATGCAACACAGAGTGGCTGCACATTAAAGAACTGGAAATATGTGCAGTCTAATAGAAGAACGAATATGCATATACTTTCCAGTTGAGATTGAGTCACAGGGTTTGTTTGCAGGTCATTACTAAGGACACGAAAGACGATACTTACCAGAATGAAGCCGTGATCAGAGAGCTCTGTGGCCACTATGACTAACAACTATTTTGCAATAGCCAACCAATTCGTGAAAGGCAGGCTGTGTCCTTGCAGCCTTGAGACTTTAAGAGCACCCTTTCTTCTCACTGCAGAACGATGGGCCGATGCCGACAAAGCCTGGTCTGTTTTACAGGCCTGCCCACTTTATCAAGCTACTTCACAATGCAGGGCTTCCTCACAGTGCTCTTGGCTGGAAAAAAAAAGGAGTGTCAACATTTCCACTCCAGACACTGATGGTTAACGAATTTGCTAGCCAGCCGTCCAGCTTGGTATGTGACACCATAGTGAGACAATATCCCAGAGCCAAGCAAAGAATTCATTCAAAGATAGAAACACAAACAAGGACATGTATGTCATACATGCAAAGGACAGCTTTCACGTGGCACAGCTAAGTCATCAAAGAAATTCCCAAACGGATGTTTTGTGGCTGACTGATAGCCCAGAAAATAAGGTGACACATTAGAAATACCTCGGAAAAAAAAAATCAAAGGATTGTTTTTTTTTAGCATGTTCAAGGTGATGAAGTGCATCTGACTCGCATCTCTGTTGATGGAGTTTCTGTCAAATCCCACCTTGAAATAAATCACAAGGAGAATACCAAGTAATAGAGAGAATTGAAGGGGGAAGGTATGGGAGAATAGTGGCAGGGGTATTTTTCTTACCAATTAATTTTAATGTTAACCCTAAAAAACAACCTTACATCAGCATTTGATATTAGATGGACTACCTAAGAAACATGTTCGAAGGGTTGCAACCCCCCCCCTCCCCCGAACCTACACACAGATGGTGCAGCTCCACACAGGCTATGTCAGCTTGTAAGAGTGAGTCAGGAGACATGTTCAGGAGGTACTCCACATCTAAGAAGCAGATGGAAATGAATTGCGTATTAATGACCTCTCTTTTATGCTCTTTGACTAAAACTAAATGGCTACTGTCCTGGTTAAGGATGACTTTAAACTTTCAGCTCGGTCAATGTTCGTATCATGAGTATGTAGTTCAAAGAATGGACAGCGTCTCAAAATAGAGGAAGGGGCGAGGGTTCACGACATTGCTTGACAACAACGGTTACATAGTTGTGTCCTAGTTCTATTTTTACCAAGAAATTGTTTAGATGTCAGCTGTGCTCTGCTTTTGAACTTTGCACTGCAGAGGGGGGGGGGTCTTGGGGGAAGAGGAAGTGGACAACAGCAACGTGTAGGTTGTAGCGTTGAAAGGCTTGTCTGCACTGTGCGTCCCTCCTCTGTCTCCAAACACATTATCTAAAAAGTAAGAGATTACTCCTCGCGTGGGGACGGCATGGCTCAGGAGGTAGAGTGGGTTCCCTAGTAATCCTAAAGTCACTGGTTCTATCTCGGGCTCGGTCAGAAACCATATTGAAATGTCCTCCAGCAAGTCACTAACCCCACTAAACTTTTCCCTGGTTACTGCAGCTGCCCACCACTCCTATACAATAGGATGGGTTAAATTCAGAGGAAAATTTTCATACAATTACCAAATAAAGTGGCTTTTGTTTCTTTTTCTTGTGTAATGCAGATGCCTCACAATGAGGACAGCTTTGTTTTTTAGTTCTTAACGTTTCTATTGGCTTTTACCGACTAGTCAGATTATATCTGATGTTAAATCATTCTTGCCTGAACTCGCTTCCATGCCAAACAGGATTAATAACCTTGCCTTAGCAACCAAGCTCAGACCATACATAAACTGAGATAGGTTAATGTGTTTAAGTAGAGGTATATGGTAACTCGCCCTATTCTTATATTGTGCTTTTCTAGCCTAGCGACCGCTCAAAGAAACAAGACATTGTCTTTGCGTGTATACCCCCCGGAAAAAATATACACCATCACCAAATGTATGAAGAAATACAAAAACACATTGGCATAGACACTTAAGATAAATAGAAACTTTAGACACACACTGAATCAGGAGCGTCTTGGTAAAAGACAGTGCGGACACAGATGGAGATAGACTTAACATCCTCTGCTCCCTGGGCAGCGTCTCAAGCCAAGGTTTTTAAAGGGTTATCCCAATTAACCCTGTTGGGCAGTCTCCTTCAGAAGAGTGTGGTCAATACAGCTCGGTTACTCTTTAGAACGCATTTGTTTTCGAGTTGCTGCGTATTGGTGTGCATTGTTGTTTTGCTGGTCTGAAAGCAAGGGCTGCTTTATCAAGTGTTCGTTGTGAACAAAAGACATGCATTTACAACTTGTTTACCCTGCATAATAGAATTTACAAATTAGGTCTCTCTCACACACCCGGGCTTAGGTTCACTGCTTTTTTTTTTGTTATCCCATATCCCCTCTGGCCCAACTTCTCTGTATTTGAATGTGACTAGACTTTAGTGGTTGGATTTTGTCTTTTATTCAAAGCCACTTGAGAGTGCAATGTCAAGGTGGTGTATAATGGCTGTCAGGGTTCTAAAACAGGATACCTCTGCTCAGATCCAGTGTTGGACGGGCAAAACCCTTTTGGCCTAATTTATAATAACCCCTCAGTCACTCAGAGCCCCTTTAGTCCAATGAAAAGAGGGTGAGGAGATGTGAATCTCCTCTGCTCCATTGGAGGCTCCACATCAACTGTCTTGGTAGGCTCTGGTACTGCCCCATTTAGACACACTGGCCAGTTCCCCGGGAACTACTGAGGAATGAATATAGCTCATCAACATTTTCCTAGAGCTGGGCGATATTGACAAAATCAAACATTTTTGATTTTGTTGAATGCCTCTATAGATAATGTGACCATACTTTGGAGATGTCAATTTTATTTGTATAGCCCATTTTCACAAATTAACAATTAACATCAGTGGACTTTAAGTTAACACAACATCCTGTCCTTAGACCCTCAGATTGGATAAGGAGCAACTCCTTTGAAAAAACAACAACATTCCAACAGGGAGAAAAATAGGAAGAAACCTCAGGGAGAGCAACGTCCCTTGTTATTCTGAGAAATAACCAGTAGTGATGGTGTGTTGGCGCACACACATCTAAGTCATTCATCGCAGGTTTGATCCCACCATGAGGCATCATGAAAGGACACCCGGTCTTAATCCCCCGAGCTCCATCGAAGTTTGCGTCCACCCACACAACATGGGGACTAATTGTGACATGTAAAATGGATCTCTCATTATGGTAACCAAAATCCCAGATGCTATCTAGTTTCACATCATGATATTGATATCGGCAATAACTCAACATTTTCCCCATCTTTATCTTGTTGTATCAGTGGCCTAAAAGGCCTCCAAGTAACAAGTAAACAAAGGCCTGCATTTTTAGGGCATGTGTTTTTGGCTTTGCATTTTGCAGGCAGGCTCTCTGTGGGGAGCTAGTCAGGAAATAAATAAACCAATCATAAATTGATCCAAAGTTAAAGCCACACTTGTTGAATATGATATAGTGTTGTGGTGGAAAATAATATTACCATAATCAAAAGGAATGGCATATACACAGTAACTTAAGATGTCATGAATTTTGCTTACACATGCAATATTGCTTTATGTAGTAATCCAACTGAGCTTCATCAGATTGAACATTTTTTTTTCAGTGTAATGAATAATATCAGATTAAATGAGCCTTTAAGTAATGCTCTCACGTTTCAGACTTCACTTTGGACGACATGGCTCAGGAGGTAGAATGGATTGTCAAGCAATCGGAGGGTCACTGGTTCGATCTCCAGGGCCTTCATAAAGTGTGTTGAAAGACACTAAACCCCTAACTGCAGCTGCCCACTGCTCCTATGCAGTAACTGGTAAATGGAATTGTTTTTATATAGCGCTTTTCTAGTCTAACAATCACTCAAAGCCCTTTATGATGAATGCCTCACAAGCTATGCGGCGGGATACGAACCCGCAACGCCCGAGTCCCAGGTGTGCTCTCTACCTGATGAGCCCCCGCGGCTCAATAGGATTCGTTAAACGCAGAGGACAAATTCATTGTAGGAATACAATTACCAAAATAAAGTGGCTTTCCTTTCTTTAGGGAAACGTTTTTCGTATTATTGACTTGTTATTGTCATATAATTATCTTATTGTTACATTAATTCAGGTAATACATTTTACAATGATATGATAATATCCGAATTCCACCCTAGTATAATACCATGGAAAGACAATAACAATACTGCGTCATTACCTGATTCTAGTCTGGTGTCCAGCACACACAAGGGTCGAGGTAATCATGAAATGAGATCTCCATTTATAATAATCACACAATACTGGCAGGAGATCAAGCCTCGCGTTACAGGCAAGATCAAAGTTTTACCTCCCAGATCATGATGGAGCAATTAACCCACATTGATTGTCATTTTCTAAATGTGTATGGGATCACCACGTATGGGATCTCAGTGTGTTTGTGTGGGAGTTCTATGTCCTCGCAGAGCTGAGGTCATGATGGGGGAGGTGAGTCACCGTCATGTCGGAGGGAGAGGAGTCCATCATCTGCTTTACACATTATAGCTGTGTTCAGGCCTGGCTGACATCCAGTGGTCCCCTTGTAGAGGCAATGCTTCGTTATTCCATTGGACAAGACTTGTCCCAAAGAAACTGGAAACTATGACTGAATGTCCGTCCCCCCCCAAGAGGTTCCGCCTGCTTCTCTTTGATCACAGCGAAGATGTTTCTCAGGATGTTTCTTTAAACATAACACACCTTTTACTGTCTTCTAGGTGGGGAAAGAGACTGTCCAGACCACAGAGGACCAGTTCATGAAAAGGGACATGCCTCCAGCTTTTATTAAGTAAGAACAAAAAAGATATACTCACAAGTGCAAACTGTCTTTTGCAAATAATTTGATTTCACATGATGTCGAACTTCCCCAGTTATGGTGCATCCGATGAAGTAAAGCCTCCTGACTGTACAACCCACCAGCCTCTCTTTGGCTCTCTCTTCTCTTCTCTTTCTTTATCTGTTGCAGTAATGGCTGTTCATACCCAAGCAAAGGTCAGAAATGGCATGTTAAGAGCCTCAGTCTTGCCCTGGTGTAATATAAATACTAGCAAAAGACCCTTTGCCTGGGGAGGATTTCCTTTACCCTAGCTACCTCATATTCCTACATGTCCATAAAACCAACTGACAGCTGCTTCCTGTTAACTGGAAGCCGAGCCATAGCGATGGTATATAGAGACACTCCTCACTTAACCTATCCGTTTAACAACCGCACAGACTACAACCAGCTCTCTGACCAGTTGGTATCGTACGCTGTTTGAGAACTTTGGTCATGGAAACAACTGCTCGGTGTCTCCGTGTCAAGCATCTATTTTATGAACATTTAGAAATATGCTTAAAAGGTTATAAAAATTGCAAAGGGGACAATAAAACAATAATTAATAAGGTTGACACAAACCCACTACGAGTACTGCTGATGATATCTGTGGGTCAACAACACTTTTATGACATTATTGGCTGCTCGGGTTTTCATTGTGCTCTCCACCACCTCTTTTGCTAAATATACACATGGTAGCATCACAGTCAGAGTAATGCAGTATGCTTGAAATATCGGTGAGGAATTTCTGTAGTTGTAGATCTGTAGATCTACAGATAATCAAATTATATGTGAAAGACGACTTGGAAGCAACAAACGGGATATGTCTATCACGATTGAAATTTGTTCTTGCAAAAAGTCCTGTAAGAAATTATGAATTGTCCCCATCTGTTTTTAAATATTAGTATCACAGTCAGTAACTCTTTACACTGATTGGTTGTGTATAAGACTGACATGACACCGTCATAACCATGACATGACACATGGCATGGACATAAGGAGTCCTTATGAATTGTTAGGGCTGTTTTCATTAAGTATCATATGGTCAATTATGTCATTTTTAGTGCACTAATAATAATAATCTCCTTTGTGGGGACAATGGATATTAATAAACATTTTGAATGACTATACCAGATTTAGCCACCAGACTGATTATCCACTGTTGTCCCAAGTAATTAGGGGTTCAATGTCTCACTGGCTTACTCAAGGACAACTCGACACAATTTCTGAAAGAACTCGGCATCAAACCACCAATCTTCTGATTACTAGATGATCCCCCTACCCCCTATGTGAAGTTGACATGGTTGGAATATCTCTTTTCGAGCTACAGATGTATGAAATATATTAAATTGAGCAGCTAGAGTGTCAACTTTGCCTTAAAATAGAAAGGATTCCCTTATCAGTCCCGCAAGGGGAAATTTGGATTTCTCTGCATTTTTGACCCAACCTATTGTATAGGAGCAGTGAGCTGCCAACATATGGCGCTCGGGGAGCAGTTAGGGGTTAAGTGTCTTGCTCAAGGACACCTCGACATGCTGTATGCAGGACCGGGGATCGAACCTGCAACCTTCTGATTGCCAGACGACCGCTCTACCCACTGAGCTATGCCGCTCCAGTCAAGCTCTCAAAAAAAACTACCACCAGGCAAACAAGACATCTACAATA
>OMLC01103125.1:11060-23189 GCA_900302585.1 Regalecus glesne | reverse complement strand
CTCGCTTCATACAGGA
The DNA here is from genome assembly GCA_900302585.1 of Regalecus glesne. Classification (NCBI taxonomy): domain Eukaryota; kingdom Metazoa; phylum Chordata; class Actinopteri; order Lampriformes; family Regalecidae; genus Regalecus; species Regalecus glesne. The sequence continues at coordinate 23,173 of OMLC01103125.1, read as the reverse complement.
CTACATTGCTAGACTAGAGAGCTCCTTTAGTGACAGGTTATTTCATCCAAGGTGTTTGAAGGAGCGTTTCTACAGGTCTTTCCTTCCCAAAAGCTGTCAGACTATTTAAGAAAGAAAGAAAGAAAGGATTCCCTTATCAGTCCCGCAAGGGGAAATTTGGATTTCTCTAAATTTTTGACCCAACCTATTGTATAGGAGCAGTGAGCTGCCAACATATGGCGCTCGGGGAGCAGTTAGGGGTTCAGTGTCTTGCTCAAGGACACCTCGACATGCTGTATGCAGGACCGGGGATCGAACCTGCAACCTTCTGATTGCCAGACGACCGCTCTACCCACTGAGCTATGCCGCCCCTCAATTGATCAAATGAAATTTAACTCACAATAGTCATAAACATTTCTAAAGATTACCACACCTACTCTCATTAAACCAAGTACTCTTTAGTGGAGGGAGGGTTTCTAGGAGCCCCAGAAGGTCAAGGATGCAATACATTGGCAGGCGTTGGTCATCAAGCATATTTGGGCCTTGAAGTCACATCGTCACCCTGTCTTCATCCATCAGCACAAGGACTGGAATGTGTCTTCTTCTCTAAATATAGTCTGCAGCGGTCCAGTTAATGGATGGCTGTCTTGCCTCTTGCCGGTGTACACTAAAAGACGCAGTTGTCTGGCTCTGCGAGCACATACGGATGTACACATGCTCAACTGCACCACAACCCCTTGGTGTAATGTGCATAAATTGGCCCTTAGTCTTTTAAAGACTGTTGCATCTCAATGAATTAGAATTTGAATCTTTCCCCTCTACTTTGCTTTTGTCAATATCATTTATTTTACAGTGGAAAATCACAAGTCTCTCCTTTGGGATTTGGTCTCCATCCATTTGCATGGCAGTATTTGCCAAAAATGAAAAGAGGAAGTGAATGAAAGTTGTGTTGCTAAAGCTGTTGTTCGATGTGGTAATATTACAGCTACAGTGTGGCTCCAGCTATTTTTTGCCACAGGCAATTAGATGATTCAGTGCATAATACCCATCTGGCTTTTAGAGCACTTCTTGTCATCTGCATGATTTATTTTATTTTCAATTTTGACCAGTATGCTTTTAGCAGTCTTTAATCACTGTTCTGCTATTTTCCATAGGGTGGAGAATGCCTGTACTAAGCTGGTACAGGCTGCGTCCATGTTGAAAGCTGATCCCTACTCCGTCCCTGCTCGAGATTACCTCATCGATGGCTCCCGGGGCATCCTCTCTGGGACATCTGACCTGCTCCTGACCTTCGATGAAGCTGAGGTTTGTTTCCGTGATACCCATTTGCTACCAATTTGTTGGAGCTACTTAATTATTTGGCCGGGGATTTCAACTATTAATGTTTCCCTACTCACTACACCTCCCCGTTAGCTTGCTGTTTACTGCACAGGTAATCCTAATTTAACAGGGTGGAGTATTTCCAAAACCGGGACTAAAGGCAGAGACAACTAGGAATAGGCAGCTGTTTATACATGGCTGACCTTTCCACTGGAATCCCCCATTTTGCATGCGTGACAGTTCAGGTATAGGCTATATAGATGATGCTTCTTTCAAGCAGAGGTCAAAGGTAGTATAGCTCATCTCACCACTTTGCTTTAAAGATTTTAGGAATTGAGAACCTATGTCAGTCTTATACACACACACACACACACACACATAGACACACACAGAGTCAGGCACACACATAGATCAACACAGGTCTTAAATGGAATAACGGTACTCCTTATTATCAGGTTAATTCTGCTTTTCCTTTAACATGGGTGTGTAAAATGGTGTTAGATAAGCTCTCTGTGAGAGGGACAGTCCCAGTGCTGTCTGCTGCAGTCAGCAGGAATCCGCAGTAGTCATCAGTCAGCGGTGTCATGCTGTTTGCCGATGCAAGTCATGGACAACCCGGTTACAGTGGAGTGGTGATTGAGGGGTGGGATTGGGAGGTGGAAAGTGGTGGCTGAGGGGGGGGTCTGTTAAATCAGCAGTAAAGCAGGACAAAGAGGCTGGAATGTCAGCAGCCAGGAATATCTGTGCCTAATTGGAGAAGGCGTGAGCAAGGTGGTATCAGAGCAGTGGGTTTGCATAATCAATCCCCTCTGGGGAAAAATTAAACATGGTTGTTAATTCAGCCCATGTGTGTGTCCCCTTATTGTGTTACTGTCACAGGTTCGCAAAATCATCCGTGTGTGTAAAGGCATCCTGGAATACTTGACTGTGGCAGAGGTGGTGGAGTCTATGGAGGACTTGATCACGTACACAAAGAACCTGGGACCAGGTCAGTCAGCTGTCAGTGGGGCGAGACAATCTTGATCAAAGTGTTCAAATCACATCATGCTACATATCTTTTTCAGCTCTTGATTTATTGGTAATGTAGAGTTTATTCTAAAATCAGTTAACAAAGTATCTCATATTAAAAAATACAAGGGAGCGTTGTTACAAAAAGTTATCAAGATAATAAACATATACACCAAACCACATATGAACAAACATATGTCTAGCAATTAAAGAGAGGTCCACTTTTACATGTCATGATTAGTCCCCATGTTGTGGGGATGACATGCACTTAGATGGAGCTTGGGGGATTAAGGCTGGATCCCTGCCCTGACACCCCAAAGTGGGATTGAGCCCTCAACATCTGGCTCATCAGTTCCCAAAGCATTTTTCCTACCAATGAGCTACTGCGGCTGAGGATTATTACTTTTTTTTTAAATCAGTTATGTAGCAAACAATAGCCAACTTGGACATCCATCTATCTGACCATTTATATAGTTCATTTCATTTTGAATGCTGATAAACCATTTTAAATTTGGGCAAGATATCGATCCTCTATCTGCTCCATTGCTGGAATCAATGGGTGAATGTGAGGCATTTTGAGTGGTTGGTAGACTAGAAAAGTGCTCTATATAAAAATGCAGTCCATTATATGCCAACAGTTGAACTTATGCCAAAGGCGAATCATTACTACATGAAAGGCCATCTGCTGTCCAAGCACTCATTTGTAATCGTTGCCTATGTCCAGGCATGACAAAGATGGCGAAGATGATTGACGAGCGACAGCAGGAGCTGACTCACCAGGAGCACCGCGTGATGCTGGTTAACTCAATGAACACAGTCAAAGAGCTGCTCCCTGTCCTCATCTCAGGTAACCACATGTTCATTTTTAGGGATTATTAGTTGTATGTGTCTGTTATTGATTCATGCATTTTCAAATTTTTGCTTTGCAATGTTGATTGCTCCTTAACTGTCAGACATTTCTCCGTACTAGATGAGCTGGAATGTGAGCATTGTACAGTGGAAATATCAAATCGCAACACATGTAGGCTTGTTTACATTGAGTTCTGTACCTTAGGTATCAAGATCTTTGTCACAACCAAGACATCCGGGAGCCAGGGCGTGGAAGAAGCTTTGAAAAATCGCAACTTCACTGTTGAGAAGATGAGCGCTGAGATAAATGAGATCATCAGAGTGCTGCAGCTTACATCCTGGGATGAAGATGCCTGGGCCAATAAGGTACATAAAATAAAACAATGCACAAACATCCAAACGTTTGAGGTAAAGTGCTCACTCTCACATGCGCTCTTGCACAAGTGCATTGGTTTTTTTGGGGGGGGGTTATTAACCAGAGAGGAGAGCACTTTGCACTTTTAGTCACTCATAATATTGAAAACTTTTATTTGAATTTGCTTGGATTCTGAGTTAAAACTGAAAGTGGATTATGAGATGGGCAACATTTGAATTTCATCAGCTTCACACGTGCTCTCACGCGATGCCTCTGAGAAAAGGCTGCTGGCTGGAAAGACCTTGACAAGACATGGTTCTCATTTTTTACTTGGTGGTGTGTTCCCCTGTCCTAAATAGGGCATGCATGCCATTTCATTAGGATGACGTATTAAGGTTGATAACTATGAGAAACGCCCGTGTTGTCGAGGCATTTTTAAAGTTGACACTCTCATTTGTTGCAGATTCCCATGGGGTTAATGACTTGAATGTGATTATCTTGTTTTTTTTTTTAATACAGTATGATTTTTGCTTAGCATGTCCTGGTGCCTTCCAATTTCCTGCGAGAATCCAAATGGCTGTGTCTCCTGCCTATTTTCTCTTTGTCACTTTTTTGTTGCCCTTGGTTGGTATAAATGATCAAACATTTATGTTGTTCTTCCCTTCTTTTTACAATTCCTTTCCCCCCTCCCCTTTGTAGAAGGTAAGCCTTACCTCTCTTGCCCCTTGGTTGTGCAGCAGCATGTCTGATGGATATGTGTGTGCTGTCTTGTGCAATGTGGTGCCAATGCGTGCTTCTTAGTGAAGCAGGTGTGAGACAAACACAACAGGCAGTCACAATATTGGAGCAAAATGACGAGTTTGAATATATCATTGCTAATGGAATGATATTCTTGGCGAAGTGTTCTGCAAATTGCTGAATATTTTCATTTTTCCTGAAGTAACATTGTATGAACACCTGTGTGCCCTCCTCCTACCAACATTTGAACCTTGGTGAATGCTTGTTCTGAAACAGCCATATTATCCACTAATCTACGTCATTCGAGTGTGATGTACTTATCATTGAATGCACTTTTTTAAACAAGAACATTCCTTTGGTTATTCCCATTCTGGGTTTCCAAGTCATAGCTCTAGGAGAAGGGCACATGAAAACTGCAGTTTGATATGGACTTTGCTCTGTTAATAGCTAATTCTCCGTTTTTATCACGTGTGGAAAAAGGCCATTCGCTCACAAATCTATTCATTTTCATTGACTACTAAACGTACTCTCTCACCCAACACGTTCCTACTAATCCCATGTAATGCTTCCCACCTCTTCTTACCATGAGTAATCCCACTCCATATGCGACTTTATTATGGGTGTGTGTTTGCTTTTGATATCTTTGGTTTGGTCAAAGTTTCCTCTGTCCATCTGCTACGTCATGTCCTCCTTCACCCAGTCTGCTGTTATCATCCTTTGGAATACCCGCCCTGTTGGTGACTGGCAGTATGCCGGTGGCACAAGTGTGAAGAGTGAACTAATGCACACACTTCTAGTGCCCGTGACATTATTCCAAACCTTACTACTTTACTTCCCTCTCACTTTTTTCCCTCTCTCTTGTCCCTTGGTGTTCACTTTTGTTCTTTTACAGTGAAAGGCCTCAGTTCTTGAAACACATGTGCTCATTGTTTTCCCTCATTATAGGAAGAATATTGTATCATGGGTTTGATCCCGTGATTTTCTAAAACTGTTTTTTTTAATGGGGTGGCCTAGCACAGGACACAGGATGGTCATCTAGTAACTATAAGATTGATGGTTCAATATCCGGCCTCCGCAGAAAGCTTTTCAAAGTGTCTTCGAGCAAGATACTGAACCCCTAACTGCTCAAGCCCTGTGATGGAATGGCGACCAGGGTGTTTCCCTGCTTTTTGCCCAATGAGCACTGGGATAGGTTCCAACATGATTCCCTGAACTGACAGGGTAAGTGTTTGATGACCGATGGATGGATGGGTTCGATCCCACCATGGGGCATCAGGATGGGTACTCGCCCTTAATCCCCTATGTTCCATCAAGGTCTATGTCCAACCCAACAATGCGGGGACTAATCAGACCATGTAAAAACAGACCTTGTATTATAATAATGAAAAAAATCGAAGTGTCTAAAAAGACAATGAAGGACCTCACTTCCATCTCAGTGCTTGCTGCAGTAGCGTTTCACGCCCATTTGACGTATTCTGAGATTTGTGTGGTGATTCTGTTGATTCACACAGTTGAACTCCCAGAGGATAGCAGCTTTTTGATCTATTTTCTTATTTCCACTTCTATTGTTGTGCCATGGGAAAACATTCTTAATTAACAGCTGAATCATTCACTCTATTTCCCACTTTGCTATATGTCCTAAAGAGCTCTGTCAGACTTGACTGAATGGACTCATTGTTATGCCGAGCAGCTCTGGCACACATTGTTGTATTTCCATCTTCAGCAATTGAGATACAATGGACAGTCGCTTGGCTTTTATAACATGACACGCTCATTGTTGACAGAGGAAAAGAGTGGATTGAAACAGCATGCAGCCGGCAGTTGTGCCTTACAGATGTTAGCAATGCTTCGCATTGAGGTTACTGTATGTGATTTCAGTTAATGTATTTTACAGTGGTTGTGTTTAAGGTGATCACCAGTGTCTAAAGGTTTGTAAAGGTATGCATCCACTCAGGAAGAAACCTGTGTTCTGGTAGAGCATCACTACTTTTCCCCTTGTAGCCTAATTCTTAGATATTTAAAATACATATCTACCTCCTTTTCAGTGAGTCATGACCTGATTGTTAAATAGAAATCTCACCCATATTATAGGTCTTAGCCAGAAAATACTTTTATGACACTAAGTAGAACTATTTAGTGGTTATGACTTTGAGATAAATAATTTTACATGAAATTGGACATGTTTCATATAAAAATATATTTTCATAGACTTCTTTTTGTTTTGTTTAGTTCAATAATCACCTCTTGAGTTATTAAAGCATTCTTCCCTTTTTAAAAAATCTTCCCTCACCTCAAGGACACGGAGGCCATGAAGAGGGCCCTGGGGCTTATCGACTCAAAAATGGCTCAAGCCAAGAACTGGCTGAGGGATCCGAATGCCCAGCCAGGTAATGAATAAATGGATCAATGTTCTGTATCTTTATTTATATGCTCTACACCTCCTCTGTAACACAAAGTATGTGTTCATGCTGAATATCCTTTGCTTTACCGTGAGACATTATTCACCTTATGTGGCTGTCTCTTGATTCCAGGGGATGCTGGGGAACAGGCTATCCGTCAGATCCTGGACGAAGCGGGAAAAGTCGGGGAACTATGCGCAGGAAAGGAGCGCAGAGACATTGTAGGCACAGCCAAGACCCTGGGTCAAATGACCGATCAAGTTTCTGAGATGCGGGCTAGGTACTTCAGAGAAAGATGCTGCTTTATTGTTGATGGCTGATTACAACCAGATCCACTTCTCTGTCCTGTAAATGTGATGGATATGTTGTTGAAACAAACTAACGTAATTTTCAATTGGGCGGTTTGATTTTTGAGAAGCTTGTTTGTACAGTAGCATCTGTGTTTTCACTAAATGAGTGTATATCAGGTGCTATGTGTATTAGAGAGGATTATAGTGTGTAAGAGTGATACCCTTCTGATAGAAAATCTGGCTGTCGCCAGGGACCCTGAGTCATGCTAGATTAAAAACAACTGTGTGGTATTAATCCATAATCCACCTCAACCTCTGTTTGAATTACCTCACTAAAAGCTGAGAGGTGCTGCAGAGCCTTTAGTGTAGATTATGACATTACTAATGAGGAGTTACCCTTTTACACGGACACTGTTAGCTGTCCCAGAATAAACAAGCACAGTTTACATCAATCAATGGGCGAGGATAAGGCACATCCAGACATGCACAAACCTGTAAGGCATCACATTGTGACGGTTTGATATGAATGATGTTTTTCTATCCCAGAGGTCAAGGGACATCTCCTGTTGCCATGCAGAAAGCCCAGCAGGTATCTCAGGGGCTAGATGTCCTCACAGGGAAAGTAGGAAATGCTGCTCGCAAGTTGGAAGCCATGACCAACTCCAAGCAGGCTATTGCCAAGAGAATTGATGCTGCACAGGTGAGCCTTTTACATAGTCAGTATGCCTCCAAATATCATTTTGGCCATAATTGGAATTGCTTATTTTATTAAGAGTCTCATTGAACTTGTAAATGCAAAATGAAGGTGGGTCAGATTTCTTTCTTGATACCTTTAGCAGATGCCTTTATCCAAAGCAACGTTTAAACATTTGAGCGTTAGATACACTGTGCATTGGCCGGGTGTCGAACCTGTGTCTTCTGCTTGGCAGTTCAGAATTCTACCTATGAACCACACATGCACTTTTGCCATGGTCTCTTATGCCATTCTTAAATTCTCCCTGTACAGAACTGGCTGGCAGACCCCAATGGTGGACCTGAGGGAGAAGAGAACATCAAGGCTCTCCTCACTGAGGCTAAGAAGGTTGCTGACATGAGTGAGGACCCGAAAGAAAGAGATGACATCTTGCGCTCTATTGGAGAGATTGCTGCCCTCACTGCGAAGCTTTCTGACCTCAGAAGGCAGTAAGTAGATGAGAATGAGAAATGCCAGTAAAGCTTATCATATAGTATATATTTTCTGAATGGGACTTCGCATCTAACGATTTCAGAGAGTGTCATGAAAATCACAAGTAAGGTAGTTCACAAACTACACTGACTACACACAAAGCTATGCAGTGAGACGTTTAAGATATTTCTGTGTTTTAAATCTTCAGAGGTAAAGGTGATACCCCAGAGGCCAGAGGCTTAGCCAAACAGATCGCCACAGCTCTGCAGAACCTGCAGTCCAAGACCAACAAAGCTGTGGCTAACAGTAGGCCTGCAAAGGCAGCTGTTCACCTAGAGGGAAAAATTGAACAGGCCCAGCGCTGGATTGACAACCCCACCATGGACGACAGTGGTGTTGGTGCGTCTGGCTATCATCTTTCCCACCTCTCTTGCCTCTCATTGTCTCACATGCACTTTCCATTCCTCTTGTGGCTGAATTGCAGACACTCTGTGTACATATTTGCTCTACTTGTTACTATACCCTATATTTACTCAACCTCTTTTTTTCTATTTTGAGGCCTGGATATCTTCTTTTATGTCATATTGTTTATAACCTAACAAGCCTGCTGTTTGAAGAATCCATGGGTCACCGATTACATAGGGATATAATAACCAAGAAAATAAACATAATTGTTCAGAACTGAATAGAGGTGTGGATTGCCTTTCCCATCACGGTATTTTTTCTGGTAATAAATCCAAACTATTCAGCTTTAACCTTTACACACACAGGACCAGATGCTGTGAAAACAAGCTTTTAATATCAATGTCTTTGTCTGCATGTTCAGGGCAGGCAGCCATCCGAGGGCTGGTAGCCGAGGGCCGCCGGCTGGCTAATGCTCTGCCTGGTCCCTACAGGCAGGAGTTGCTGGGCAAGTGTGAGCAGGTGGAGCAGCTCATGGCCCAGCTGGCAGACCTGGCTGCACGGGGTGAAGGAGACTCCCCTCAGGCACGTGCTGTGGCTCAACAACTCCAGGAGGCCCTGAAAGTAAGACTGGCTATCTACACAGTCATGCACACAGATTGCAATGCCACAAGGTCTTGCAGCTATGATCTTCCAGTTCCACCATAGTATGGACAAGCACTCCCTCTGCTGGTTAAACATGCTGCATTGAATATGTTCAAGTGTATTTCTACTGTACTATGTGCAATAATACATTAGAGGGTTTCTTAGTGGATCTTACCGTTCTTAATTTTTGTACAAGGATCCTAACTTATTATTATCATATTTTTAAGCCCAATGTTTTTCATGAGCTTCTTCGCCATTTAAAACCATTTGCATGTGTTCTTTGCAGGATCTTAAAGGAAAGATGCAGGAGGCCATGACTCAGGAAGTGTCAGACATCTTCAGTGACACCACCACTCCCATTAAGCTACTAGCCGTGGCTGCCACTGCCCCTCTTGATGTCCCAAACAGAGATGAGGTCAATTATACCTTCCTTTAGAATTATATAATTTCCCCATTGACAACATAATGAATAAATGAATTATGAATCGATTTAGTTCAGCCATTGTATATTTATTGGCAAGGGATTGAATATTTAGTTAAAATCCATTTGGATAATTGTTTGTCTTCTATTACGAGTAGGTCTTTGACGAAAGGGCTGCCAACTTTGAGAACCATGCCAATAAGCTTGGTGCCACTGCAGAAAAGGCTGCTGCTGTGGGAACAGCCAACAAAAGTACAGTGGAGGGAATCCAGGCTGCTGTCAAATCAACAAGAGACTTAACACCCCAAGTATGTCACATTGTCTGTCTGCCTGTGTGTTTCCCTCTGTTTGTCTGTGTCGTCAAATCTGCATCAACAATTTGAGTACTCAGAGCTATGGATCTTAAGTACATTTTGCTAACTTCAGCTAAGTGTTTAGTAATTGTCTATGAAATGACAGTTGATCTTCAATGTCTTTAGGTGGTATCTGCTGCTCGTATTCTGCTGAGAAACCCTGGCAATCAAGCTGCATATGAGCATTTTGAGACTATGAAGAACCAGTGGATTGACAATGTTGAGAAAATGACAGGTGGGATTTGGTAAAGACAGCATGATTGTCTGGCTATACATTAGCTTCAGTTGATATCTGTCAACGGGATTCCCTTAAATTAACATGGTCTTGATGTTTAGGTTTGGTGGATGAGGCTATTGACACCAAGTCCCTGCTGGATGCGTCAGAGGAGGCCATCAAAAGGGACCTGGACAAGTGTCGTGTGGCTATGGCTAACCACCAGCCCCAGATGTTGGTCGCTGGTGCCACAAGCATTGCTCGCAGGGCGAACCGTATTCTCTTGGTGGCTAAACGAGAGGTGGAGAATTCTGAGGACCCCAAGTTCAGGGAGGTGGTTAAGGCTGCTTCTGATGAACTGAGCCAGACCATTTCCCCCATGGTGATGGATGCTAAAGCAGTGGCTGGGAATATCCATGATCCAAGTAAGTTTGTCATTCACTAGGATTAAATACTGAAAAATTTCACCTACAGAGACTGTTCTTTGTTTGTGGCCCAACGTGGGATAAACAGTGTCTTTCTTTCATCATGGTAGGTCTCCAGAAGGGCTTTCTGGACTCTGGCTATCGGATCCTTGGTGCTGTGGCAAAGGTGAGAGAGGCATTCCAGCCCCAGGAGCCAGACTTCCCGCCACCTCCTCCTGAATTGGATCAACTGAATGTAAGACTTCAAGTCTTGTGTCTGATATTGGCTTACTGTTTGGAGGGACTTTGATTAGTATCTGTGACAATTCTTGTATTTATCATTGTATTTACTTCGTAAAAATATTTGGGCCTCATCTCTTAGCTTAATGATGAGCCAGCACCACCCAAGCCTCCCCTTCCTGAGGGTGAGGTCCCACCTCCAAGACCACCTCCACCAGAGGAGAAGGATGAGGAGTTCCCGGAGCAGAAGGCTGGTGAGATGGTGAGCGAGCCAATGATGGTGGCTGCTAGGCAGCTTCACGACGAGGCCCGCAAATGGTCCAGCAAGGTAAGTACCCTTTGTGAATACAAAATAGTGCCTTCCTTCACACACGGAAGGCAAAATTATAGGCAGAAGCATGAATGTGCAATGGGTTCCCCAGTTTCATCTATGGAGGAAGTGGAAAGAGGGATCTGACATCCTATCAAGGGACACTTCCCAGCCATTGGTTCAGATTTGTGAATAACATCTGTGTTAAAATTAAATCTCAGGAAGTACCACATTTCACTGATCACATTCATGTGGTGCATAATTACATCAAGGTCACCAGGGAGGTTGTAAAAAATGGCAAAAAATAGCCTTCTTAGATTGTAAAATTTAAAATTGGTGATGGTGGACAATTGATTGTGGATGCTTATGGTCAAGTACATAAGGTTTGACTCTCACCACCCACTGGAACACAAACAAGGAGTCATCAGGACTCTGTATTACCGAGATGACATCTCCACTGATACAGCAGCCAGGAAGGGGGATTAATCTTACATTAAACAGGCCCTGGTTAAGTGTTGTCATCCTAACTGGGCGTTTGTCAAAGCCAGGAAGCCTCCCAAACAGTGCAACAGCCAGTCGAAGGGAGAAGAACAGCTGCCTAAGCGTAAACCTGTGGTGATTTCGTATGTGGCAAGATTTTGGAACAGTTGAGACGCGTGTTTTTCAAACACTGTCTCATTTGTTTTCAAACTTCAATATACATTGTGCCAAAAGTTACTCCATCCCAAGGATTGAGTCCCCTGGCACAAACAGAGCAATATAAAGTGTGCTGTTAAATGCCAGGAGGACTGCTGTGATCGGGGAAACCAAACAGACACTGGCCAAGAGGATGGCACAACACAGAAGAGCCAACATGTCAGGCCTGGACTCTGTGGTCTACACCCATCTACAGGCTAGTGGCCACTCTTCCAAACATGAGGATATTCACATCCTTGATGGGGTGGAACGCTGATTTGAAAGGGGTGTTAAAAAGGCCATCTAGGTGAAGAAGCACTGACCATCCTTGACGGGGGGGGGGGGG
>OMLC01103116.1:57173-78668 GCA_900302585.1 Regalecus glesne | reverse complement strand
CTCTCGGAGAACGTAAACACTGGAGTTCAGCGTCAGGAGACTCAGACGCTGGAATCACCGTGCGTGTACAGGCGTGATGGTGCATGTGAGGACACGCCGAGAGACATTGGTTGCCCGTTGCGTTCAAAGTCCAAACCTCACCTCTTTCTCTGGGCGTGGACTGCAAACAACCTACCAACGGGAAGAAGGGGAGAAACCCGATAGCACAGAGAATGAAGGAAAGAGGAACGTAAGTCACTGAAAACTTCCCCAGCTTCATGACAGTCCCCACTCCAAATGGGCTGTTCACTCTCAATTAAATCACACACAAAAACCCTCGCTGCATTTACTAGGAACAGGACAGAGGTTGTTTATTGGAAACTCCCTGAGAAGGATGATGCCAAGTTTAGGACCTAAGAAGAGGGATAATCTCTCCAGGATGTATAGATCCAATGAGGACTTGCCACAGGTAAGATAGCAAACATTGGCTTTTGCATGCCTCCAACATTTTACTTCTTTAAAGGATAAAAACGTACTTCACGGACTGACTTGGGGCCTCGTATTATGTAGCCTTAACTGATCTGTGGCCGAACCCTGACAAACAGCTTCTCCAGTCCTCTGGGAAATCAATCAAGCTATCTCTACTTGCTCATGTCAATGAGATACTTAAACAGACATGTGACTGACTGATATCTCTATCTAAGAAGTTCCTGTCATATGGCTTTTGTTAAGCGGATCCAGCTACTGCTCAGATTATGCAACATGCCGGTTCTTCTTCGAGTCACAGCGGGGTGTAGTCCCAATACTTTACTCTAGTCCTTGTCTTCACTGGTCTGGTGGATAGTGGACACATGCTGACATTATTCAGCAAAGGCTTTAAAATGTTCTCGGTGTGCTTGGTGATATTAGATGACGAGATTTGATCTGAATAATTTGGTGTGAAATTCTCTCAGGACACAGAGATGTAAAGCACAACATCGTGTGGGGTCTCTGCATACATGCACAAACTCAATTCTGCTGGACTTTATCTGAAAAGCAGGGTACTTGAAGAAAGCGTGATTTAACACGACCACTAAGTCGCCGGCATGCAAATACTCCATCTAATGGGTTGTGTTCCTGTGCTCAGCTCAGCAACGAGATGCAGCTAAGCATCATGAACAAGGTGAAAAGTGGAGAGTTGTCCATTGAGGATGCGCTTAACCAGGCCAGGAGGGATCAGCAGGAGCTGCTCAAACAGCAGAATCAAGCTGAGGAGGTACAGTGGCCGAGATGCTTGTCATACCCGAATTGAATGCATGTGGATTATATTCTGTGCAGTATATGAACCTGCTCATGATGAGACTCCTAATCCATAATCCACCACAACTCAACATACATGTGTTGCACTGTATGGAAACACATCATGGATCATGATAAACCTTTGCAAAACACAAAGAAAACTCGAGCATAGCTATCCAACACTGCTTGATTGATTTAAAAGAAATTTATATATTTTTTCTGTGTTTCTCATTTCTAGCTCAGGGGGTAGGCTGGTCATCTAGTAATCAGAGGTTCAACTCCCAGCCCTTAAAAAAAGCATGTCAAAATGTCCTTGATCAAGACACAAAACCCCTAACTGCTCCCTGGGCACTGCAGCTGCTCACTGCACCTATGAAATAAGATGGGTTAGATACAGAGGACACATTCTATTATATGAACAATGACAAATAAATAAAGCTTCTTCTTTGGCAAATCATAATATAAATACAGCAAACGGAGATACTCCTTCAGTGATGCTGTATTCTGCATTTATCAATCAGGCCAATCAGACCTTCACATTGTCTCCAACAGCTTTAACAGCTGTCTTCAGGCATAATGTTTGTCTGTGTTTGCTCATACCAGCAACCTCCACATTTCTGATAAGGAGACCATGGCAGCGACGGTGAGCCATATGAGTTCAGCTCCTCTGATAGTAATGACTCAGACAGGAGGTGTTTTGTAGATATCGTATAGGTTTAGGTATTGGCCTATTTTACCACGACAGGAAAACCTCACATGGCTTTTATCTCTGTTCCCCGCCTCCCAGCCAATGTGTTGTGTTAGCATGTGGCCCATCCTGTTGGATCAGTTTCTACACCAAGTCTTTTTGTGCTTAGTATAGAAGTGTCAGACGTGATGTGTGACAGAAGGGTACCAGCAAGAGTGAAAGGGAAGGTTTTGCTAGATGGTGACGAGACCAGCTATGTTGTGTTGTATGGTGTGGAGACAGTTGAGTTGAAGATGATAAGATTTACATTGGGAGTGATGCAGAAGGACAAGATTAAGAATGAGTACATTAGAAGAACAGCTCAGGTTGGATGGTGAGGAGACAAAGCAAGAGAGACCAGACTGAGATGGTCTGGACATGTGTGGAGGAGAGATGCTGGTATACTGGGAGAAGGATGCTGAATATGGAGCTGCCAGGCAAGAGAAGAGGAGGACCAAAGAGGAGGTTTATGATGTGGTGGGGGAGGACATGCAGGTGAGGTGGAGATGATGATCTGCTGCGGCGACCCCTAATGGGAGCGGTTAAAAGTAGTAGTAGTAGTAGTAGTAATAGTAGTAGTAGTAGTAGTAATAGTAGTTAGTTTATGTCCTGTCCTGTGTATCCTCGAACGTCAATAGCAATACCACCCATAATCTCTATCTGTATGAGAACCCTTGTTTCCAGACATCGTGGTTATTTCGATTTTCTGTTGCAGGAAAATCAATATGCACAGTACAACTTCAGTGTGCACAAGCATGGCCGCTACCGGTGGCAGAAGCGGGTTCTTCAGGTGAGCCTTTTGCATAAAAGGGAACAAGAAAAAAGTGGTTGTGTTGAAGTACTGCACAGAGGTGCACTGAACTTGCTGCTCCAAACCAGCGTCATTGTGTCAGAATCTAAACATGTGTAGTGACACAAGCCTGACCGGTGGTTTATACAAGCCATATTTGATTTAGACAGAATTACGTGATGTTTCAGCTACACGTCTGTACAGCACGCGATGGAATCTATTAAATACTCCCTCTCACATCCAGATTGACTTCAACAACAAGCTGGTGTGCAGCATAGAGAAAGGCATCATCAAGCGACAACTGCCCTTCTCCTGTGTGAAGAGCTGTGATGATGGAATAGGCTCCAGGTTCACCATATCCTTCAGAGGACATCATGATTACGAGTTAGAGGCCACCTCCCTTGAGGACAAACACAACGTGAGTCTTTACGCAATAACATAGTTAGGGAACTGATGAGTTAAATGTTGCAGGTTCAGACTCACCGCTGGGTGTCAGGAAGGACATCCAGCCTTCATCCCCCGTGCACTCTAAGTCCGTGTTCATCCCCACAACATGGGGACTAATCATGATACGTACACTCGTCTGACTGTGGTATCTATCATTCTTCTTTACCACTGACTTTAATGTTCTGGTGTGGGTGGTCAAAATTTTGATTTTTAGTCATTTTGCTTTTCATTTCATCTTATGCAGATCATGAAACTTGTGAATCAGATCATCTATGAAAACATATACAGTCACCCTGCAGAGGGCAGCGCAGAGTCACAACAAGAGCCTCAAGCATCACCTCGTCTTCGGGAGGGTGTCTTACTCTTGCATAGAGGGGGCTTGGCATCATTCAAATGGGTCAAGTATGGCTGTTTTCTGAATTAACCAGCACTTATATTGAGTTTTAACATTACTAAGATTAATCATAAATAGTGATTGGGAATTATTCCTGATCATAAGATAAGATATTCCTTTAATAGTCACATGTGATATGAGCAAATGCTCAACTACAGTCCTGTACCAGGTCATCCCATGAATTGGGATGACAGTGGGCCCAGCTTTAAGTCAAACTCCATTTTGTCCCAGATACGAGGTCAAACTTCACCCAGGTCAGCTGGTTCTTGTACCCTTTGGTCAGCGAGGGCCGCCTGAAAGCGAGGTGACATCCACAGTGATCATGTCCATCGTCATTCACCTGTCGGATGGGGCCACCAGTGTTCGGAAATCTCACAATCCAGACAGCTTCACTCTGATCACCCACAAGAATGAGTACCAGTGAGTGAGTAGGATGGGAAAAGATAGAGTTTGATGAAAAGGACGTGGGAAAACTGCTACATCTAGATATGACGTATAGCTCAGCAACTGTGTATGTATCTGGCAATTTTGATATCGGACTCCTTAGCGGTCCATGTCTTTTCATCATGACATTTATGCCTCAAGCAGCGCCGACCGCTTGATCGTTGCCAATGAGGAAAGTTGAGTTTCATCACATTGGTGTATTGCAGATTCCGCATCCCTCTAACAGATCAGAGAAATGGGTCGGAGGCCGTCCATAAAGAGCGGGATGCTTGGGTCCAAGCCATTGACAAGCTGTGTTTGGACTGGAAGAGGAAGTCCATACTGGAGCACATTTATGAAGACCCAAGTGCTCTACAAGAGACCGCTGAAGTTACAGAGAACACAGAGCTACCACAACGACAGGGTGACAGAAGTGCCAAGTCTAGTGATGAAGGCAGTTTATCCAGTGGAGATGTGAATCAAAGGGATCCTCCAGCTGTTGAAGTAACATCAGCTGTGTGCTCCATTGTGGGTGATCATTTGACGAGTGATACGAATCAGAGTGATCCTGCACCTGACGATACAAAACATGTGGTTAAACGGCGCAACTTCCTGAAATCCCCCTCAACAACCCCTGTTCCTGCATCATCCACACCCACCTCCCCTGCACCCTCACCCTGCCACGCTGCCCTCTCTCCCTCTTGTCCTGACCCTTCATCTACCTCTCCACATGTTCCCTCACCTGTTCTGGTGGTGCCTCCACCCCCCCGGGTCCCACCTCCTCCACCGTTACTCTTCAAGAATGCGTTCAAACATCAAGTGCCACGAACTAAGGCTTTTCACTGGGACCCAGTTGCCTCAGATAAGGTAATGTTGTCACTTTTTGGCTCACCCTCCATTCACCAGACAAACTGCCAATTTAAAAAATATCCATAAAAAAGTATCTTAAAGATTACAAATGTTCACAATATGTTTCTAGAACAACACAAGATCTATAACTAAATGAAACATACACAAAAGTCATTTTTAGTTAACAGTAGTTTCACTTCATTATTCTGCATTACACCATTGCTGGGAAGCATTTATTTTTCAGTCATTGTGATCTGTGGATTCCCCTGCTGTGAGAACTGACTTCCCACACAATACAGATTTGTCTCAATAGCTAAATGATTTGTTTCTGGCAGATTCAGAGATCATTTTGGACACAAGCAAAAGCTGGGAAGGTGGAAATTGACACATCACGTTTATATGAGCAATTTGCTGTTCAAGATTCCGGATCTTTCGGAGCAACCGAGTCAAGTCATTCTGTCCATATTATGCTCAACCAGAAGATTGCACACAACTTCAGTGAGTAAATCATCAATCCAGTTTTGAGGTGTTTGAGTTATGAGGTGGAATTTGCATGAGGCCCTAGTTTTTTCCTCCTTATTTTGTTGCTACCACGATCTGTTAAGTTTTCATTCCTACTCTCACCTATGGTCACTAAGGTCGGGTCAACGTAAGGTTGGCCTACTGCTCCTCAACAATAGACTTGATAAAATGCAGAGGACACATTTGTAAGAGTACAGTGACAAAATGAAATGGCTTTTTCATGTAGTGTTTTATGCATATTGAATTCAGATGTTACTCCCTGAAATAAGATCCATAACATCCACTTTATTATCTAAATGAATCACTTAGTGAGAATGTTGTAGAACATGACATTTCATCCTATTCCATGGTTAGAATGATGCTTATGGTTATCGTGCAGATCAACCGACAGCGTTTAGTCTCCGCCAGCAGGGGGCAGTGTAGTATAATCTGGTCGTTGTGTCGTTTTAGTACCATATACTAGAGGAGGGATTGAGAAAGGAACACATTGTGTTTCACGCCAGATGGCTTCGCTCTTTTGATTAACTGAATGTATGTGGCTTGCATACTTTAGAGCCCGGCCAGAGGAGGAACTTCCTGTCACTGGTCCTCAAAGTGGCAAAGAATCTGAGAGGTGTAACAAATCTGTGCTGAGGCAGGCACTGCACCGGCCTGCTGAGCAAAATCAGTACAACTGTGCACTGTAGTGACATAATCAGAGTGCACATATTCATAAAATATGGACAGGGATCGTTATGATCATGAAGGACATTTTATGTCTGATATAAGATCAGTACAGAACAGAGACCTGATAACAGATTCAGGAGAGGAAACTTGAAGGTGATGGCTTTTTTCAGGCAACCAGGCGATTCATTTGGGGTTTCACACACAGCAGGGAAATCTCTCTGCTCTCTCTTTCAAGATCCATACACACTTAAAGAAAATGTCTCGCTTCTCTTTGTATTGTAAACAAACAAAATGTGATGACAGCAGTTGTATCGAAGTCACAGGAGATTCAATTTGTTCGGTTTACACAGGAATAAAACCCCCTCTGGGACTGGAGATACCACCAAAGCCAAAAATAAAAAATCACAAACTGAGCTGCCCACATATCTACAGCATATGTATATTTCCTTCTTTGCCAGTGTTTGGATCTGAACTCATTACACAGAGTGTCATTATGGATGTTAACACTTCTAGGTCTGTGTTTACAAAGATAAACAACAACTCAGTAGGCATTCATGCTCTGACTCAGCTGGCTGATGTGGTGGCAAGTATGTGATCAATAATTTATATTCAGACTCATAGCTGTTAATGAGCATCAGGTCTGTAGCCTGCACCATTATCTACAATGGCATTACTGCTTGTATCTGCATGGTGGGGCAGATGGGACCATTATGTGACACGGTGTGCTTTCTTCATTGAACTGAACCTCAGAGGTATGTGTCTGTGGAGCAGCCTGGCAAATCCCATAGATCGAAGGGCTATGGTTAGTGTGACCTGTTTACAATAGTGAAAGCACTGGAGAGGAACACAGAGGGACCTTTGGTTAGTGGTTATGTAGCAACACATCATATTTACTTTTTGATTGCATTGTTGTAGAATATAGTTATTTTGCCTGGATAAAAGAAAA
This sequence comes from Regalecus glesne, assembly GCA_900302585.1. NCBI lineage: Eukaryota > Metazoa > Chordata > Actinopteri > Lampriformes > Regalecidae > Regalecus > Regalecus glesne. The sequence continues at coordinate 71,647 of OMLC01103116.1, read as the reverse complement.
AGACACATAGTTCCTAGATATGGAGATCTCTCTCTCTCTCTCTCTCTCTCTCTCTGTCTCTCTCTCTCTCTCTCTCTCTCTCTCTCATAAGGTTAGGATGCGCATCTCAGGAACAAACGAGACAAATGTTGCGGGTTTGAACCAAGCATGGGGTGTCAGGAAAGGAATCTGGCCTTAATCCCCCACACTCCATCCAAAGCCATCTCCACCTCCACACCACGGGGACTAACCGTGACATGTAGAAACGGTCCTCTCTCATGTGACATGAAAGCATCTGCGATGCCCAGTGAGGGAATTATGCCTCAGCTCTTTTATGTCAAGGATTCGGTCAAAGCCCTGGACATCCTAATTGTTTCTCATTTAGGGGACTTTTTCATCAGCTTTGTCATGACTAGATTTTCCATCAGTTTGCCAATTTGAATTCACCAACTGTGTTGATTACACCTAAAGGGAAAAATGGTTGAACAAGTGCCTTTATACCTGGAGAAAGAGTGCAGAGCCTCACTAAAGGATGGACAGCTGATATTACCACGGTAATACAGATGAAGTTAAGCCACAGGAGAGAACATAGTGCTTTTCTTACACTTTGTGGTGGAGAAATACCAAAATATTGTGGTTCTTCACTTGACAACCTAACAAAGGAGACAATAACTAGAGAGAATAGGCTTTGGTTGTAAGATAACACCAAAAGTGAATAAAAGACGCTTGAATAGTCCTTCCGGAAATAATCCTTGAACTCCGTGTTGTACATTCAAAACATAAAAGCCTCACACTGTCAGTGCTACATTTATTTTAGAGGAACTTGGTAGCAGTCTCCTGACAAATTGTCTCTCACAGGTCTTGCATACGCAGTGGCTTTTAGGTGAAACAAAAATTCACATTAGTCTGAATTTGATAGAATGCAAATCAGAGTACTCCCAATCAACCTGCAAGGGAACAGAGCTAGGTGAAGCACCGTTTTGTCTTCACTATCCTTTTGGAGTCAATTCACCCCTTGTTAAGGGGACTTTCTATCAAGAGGGGAGCCTTCATGCAGTACTGAGGGTGTTTTTTAATCTCTCGTTTCTCCAGATATTTTTCTCAAAAGTTTCCCAGTGCAACCGGGAGAGCTGAAGGAAAAGCTGTTCACTATGGACGAGGAAGGTGGAGGCCTATCTGAGGAACAGATCACCTCCCTGAGACGGTATGGCTTTGTTTCAAGAGTTAAGACACTTCAGCCATTCAAATTCCGTCTTTCACAGGTTCCCCAGTCGCAGCCGACAGGAGATTAGAGGTAGTTGCTGTGTTTGCATCAGGTCACTATATGTTTTATAGGGATGAAACCATGCGTCATGTATTTCAGCTGAGTTTAAAAGGCTGGAGTACAGTGCATGGTACAGTCCAAACAACCTGAGACAGGAAAAGTCTCCACGGGGTCATGTGGGTGAGTCTTTGCAACATTCTAATGCCAAAGAGAAGATAGGGGAACCTTTTACTGGGTGGCTTACTGATAAAATTTTCATCCAGGGTTATATTTGTGGAGATGGGAACTATTAACATGCCCCCAGGATTACAGTATAATACTGAGAGCTGATAATATGCCTTTTCTCTCTTACACTACAGTTTACTCAGTGGCTTTTGAGGCTGACTTCCTAGATGGAGCGGGTGATCTAATACACCATGCGGGGGATTATGTGTATTCAATGATATTGTCATATTTGTTTAGCTGTTCCCTGGGGCAGGGCCTGAGGAATACAATCTTGAAAGAGCCATTCTCAACAGGGGCTGCAATATTAATGACTGGGTCCACTGGCATATAGCCTGACTCATAAAAAAGTGAATCCTTTTGTTAAGGATGGGGATGCACTTCAAATGACAGAAAATACATTTTAAGAAGAGCAAGGTTCAAAACACTGGTTAAGTGAGTAAATCACCGTCACCATCTTTGGCCCTAGTACGTTGTGCCTTGTAGAATGCCACCAGAATCGTCGATGATATCTAACTTTCAATCGTTTGCCTTTCTCTGGGGCACTGGAAATCGTGTGTGTGTGTTTGTGGGTGTACTTGTTAAGGGGTTGATTAAGGAAAAATGAGGAAGGGAAATAAAAATAGATTCCTTTATCAGTCCCACAAGGGGAAATTTGAAATGATCTGCATTTTAACCCAGCAGGGGAGCAGTTAGGAGTTCAGTGTCTTGCTCGTGGACACATTGACATGCTTTCTGCAGGACCAAGGCTCGAACCTGATCTTCTGATCAGCAGGCGACCGCTCTACGCACTGAGCTTTGCCACCCCTTTGAATTATTGACAGAAAGAAGTATGACTCTAAACTGTCAAAATAAAAGCAAAGGAAGTAATGTACAAGCAAAAGGAGTGCAATAATTCTTACGTGTACACCAGTCAGGGCTATAGTAGCTCAGTGGTAGAGCCCACACCTTTAAGTCAGGTGTCACAGGTTTGATCCGACAGCAGGGCATCAGGGAAGGGCACCCAGCCTTAATCCCCCATGCTCAGCAAATGTGAGGGATAGGGTGTAAAGTGCTTTGAGTGGTTGCTAGGCTAGAAAAGTGCTATGAAAGAATATGCCCATTTACCATTTAGTTAAATTTACTAATCAAAGCCAAAGTAAATGAGCCATTGATAAACCCAATAAACAATAAGTCCTCTCACAAACTACAGATTTAACACGTCTAACATGAATGCTTTTCCCCATAGCAGTGAAGTCTTCACTTATGTTGTAACATGAACTATGATGCGGTTTCTTCTCTATTTTACATTTAAGGTATGTTCCAACCTTAGATGATGTGGAAATGTATAAATCTCACAAAGGACCAGTGACAGATCTGCATATTGTGGACCAATACATGATGGAGGTACATTTTAACTTCCCAAGCTTAGCTTAAATCTTTCACAAATTCCAAGTCCCCCTGCACTTCTCATGTGTTGCCATTCAATATAGATTCAAATAGATTTTCTTGTCTCATGCCTACTTAAACTCTAGCTTCATAGAACATCTGCACATCACAACTATCCTCCCCAATCTCCCTTTACAGGAGCTTTGCTTTATCTTTATTCGCATGCCTTCGCCTTAAAATGCTGTGGGGGTTGCAATGAGCTTTCACCATTCATCTGGTTATCACCCCGTAGCATGCTTGGCAGTTGCATGAGGCATTTGTGTTCCTTGAGCAGTGCCTTCCAGCCACCAGAAGCCTATTCTTATCAACAGCCATTACATGCTCCTTCTCCTTACTTCAACCTTATATAACTTAATGTAAAACATGTTTATGCATGCTCAATAATCCAGGGGAGGAAATCCTAAAAAAGTGAATCAGTTCATCTGGGCACAACATTTAGTGGAAGAAATGTTTCATCAGTCATCTAAGTGACCTCCTCAATCTCACATGACTGCAGGTATCGCCACCTTTATAAACATTATAGTTCCATCATTGCAGCTTGCAAGTTAGCATGACCAGTAACTAGAGTTTTAATTGCAAATGTGTGCTATTAACAGAGAACTGGGGAACAGTTGTGATCACAGCGTTGTACAGGTAGCCATTTTGATACCCATCAGCAATGCTGCTATCAGCTGATGTTGAATTTGAATTGGAAGGAATATGGACAAATTCAAGTGGGTGCCCACATAAAATCTCTGCATGGTGATGAAGAATCCTACTGGTGCTGTTCTGATGTGGTTTGGTACCACTGAGGTCACAGTTTTGTATGATCACATGCATTGATGTGGGGGGGGGTATGGGAAATCATAGAATAGCCTTTTCTATTATCCGGGTCAGACATCAGTAAAAGCAATTTTATTCATGCTGTCAGGGCCTGACCTTTCCCTCTAAAGGATGTCTGGATGAAATGAAGATTATGTCACAAGTCATAATGTATTCTATATCCAATAAACTGAAAAACTATGGACACATGACAAAAAGAGGTGAATCAGTTCAACTGGATCAGAAGATTATTTGGAGATGTTTTGTCACTCACCAGGTGACTTCTTCAGACTGAAGAAGTTTTCACCTCTTTTTTGTGACTTCCATACTTGGATTATTGAGCATGCATCAAGACAAAATGGACACATGAGCTTTTGCACAAATTCTCTTACTACATGTGAGGTCCTGTTTAAGCTTTGTACCATACTACTATTACTACTGCTGCTACTACTACAACTACTAATAATACATTGTAGGATACATACAAAAATATTACCCATGAAATCCTTTACAAATTATGTGTAACTTGGGTAACAAATGTGTTAACACAATTTATGCACACGAGTAATCCCAAAATTGATGGGTCCATAAGTGATGGGACCTTGTTAGGAGATCACTATAATCCATTAACCTGAGATTAAAAAAATCTACCCTGTTAGAAAAGACGAAGAGTACTGAGCTGATAAGACAGTGGAGGATGGCTTCTCCAATAATAACCAAATGATTACATGGTATACATTTTTAACACTAAGCCTAATATCTCTAACTAACCATCCATCACACCAAGCACCCTTTGGCTTTTAGGAAAGGCACCTGAGCATGAGCAAAGACGGTTAGACATCTCAGAGTGATTTATTAGAGGTTAGCACCAACACAAAGGTCGACTAGGCAGCTCAGCCAATCGTTTCAGTGTGTCAAGCCCTCAGTTTCTTTGTTAAATCAGCTAGTCGACAGGCGCACACAGCACCCTACTTGAGGCTGACGCAATCTGGGCTCTCCATATTAGAGAACAGCGGTGAAGTGCTTGATGGGGAAGTAGGTATTCTGTGACCCCCCCTATATATTTCAAAGGTTTTTGGCTGATGGCTGATTATACTGTAAAATGACAGAAGAAAAGAGGTGGGCATACTCTGTATACCTGCGTATATCTTCCACTACACCACTGCTAGAGAAACCTAATCTTTACGAAAAGGCTGCAGCCATTACTTGACTATACCTCCCTGAGCCTCTCTCTAGAGTGCTACTTTATAATAAATAGCTATAATCACAGAGAAAGGTTGTGCGACGGTACTATAATAGCAATAAGTGTGCATGTGAAAGGAAAGTTTTATGTACACACTGTGGGTGCACCACACACACAATTTCATTGGTCCTTATGTCCTCTTCCCTGCTACAGATGTGCAACATTCCCTACCTGAGCACACAGCTTGATCTGCTGTTGATTCTAAAAGAACTTCCAACCAGCATGAGCGACCTGCTGCCGGTGAGTCACATGGTCACTTATGGACTCAAATCAAAATCTACATAAGAAGTTGAAAGACAGTTGTGAGGAAGTTGGTTCTATTCATGAAAAACTGGTAAAAATGACGATCTCCTTAAGAAAGAGATGGAACTATATAAAATGCAGATTTACTCAGGAATGCAAATACAAATGTTCCGATACATCATGGTTAAGGACATAAATGAAAAGGACATCTGGGAAAAGAGCAAAATTATTGAATAAAAGCTTTTTTTACCCTTTCATTTGGCGTTCTATGTTTTAGGCTAGAGTGAAGTAGTTATTGTGTTCCCCACATGGTGAGGAATCTAAAAAGACAGAGAAGCACAGGATGGCTCTCCATTTGAGAAAAAAGGGAAGATTCAATTTAATCAATCAAACAAACATCTGTGCTGCTAATGCCACACTATGCATGGTGTTCTCAGTTATGTCTGAAACCCAAACAGTCTATCCTAGGTCCCGTCTGTGTGGAGTTTGCATGTTCTCCACCACCTGAGTTTTCTCTGGGTGCTTTGGTTTCCTCCCAACATCAAAACAACATGCATGTTAGGGTTAATGCTACTGCCTGTAGCCCCCCAGCAAGGCAGTAGGAAAAAGAACTGGACTTGGTCCCTGGCACTGTAGCTGCTCACTGCTCCTATACAACAGGATGTGTTAATTGCAGAGAACAAATGTCTTTGTATGCATGTACAATAATAAATAAATAAAGCTTCTAAAGCTTATTCTTCTTGACATCTGAGTAGCAGGGTAAAAAGGCTGATGAAACAATGCATTGGGCCATTAATGCAACAAGCCTGGCAGAGTTCTGGCCATGGGGTCTTAGGAGTTATATGTTAGTTGTAATACAGTGTTTTGACTACTTTTATAAATTGAGGTGACTATTTTTATTTTTAAATGGCCATATACTCTATGGTCCTTAATACATTTAGTTTATGAGTAAATTCATTCTGACCTTTCAGATTTTCAGTTTCATTTATTAAATCAAAGACCCTCACGGTCTGGGCTTATTGTGCTGAAGCTGACATCAGTGCTTTCCCTCATCTGACACTCTGTCTGACAGCAAGGGCTTTAGATAAGGCATAGCCTCCATTGTTACTTATGTACTGTCAGCTCAGCAGTAAACAGTTTTCACCCTTATGAAGTTGGTATCCTCAGACCAAAGCTACCAGAGGCAATATAATACATCAAAATAGCTCCATCAAACTGTAGAGTACAGTGTTATAGTGTTATATTCACTGTGGAATTGGTAGATTATGTGTTCAACTGAAAGTGTCACTGCATGGTCATTAAGTTTTACTCCTTTTCGCTGCATGAGTACGGACGTGTTAGCCATTTCACCAGTTTTGACTATCTGGTCAGAAATTTCCACAGTGGTTTGGAGAGTGTTTCAAAACAGTGAAGACACTAGTTAGCATCATGTAACCTGACTCCATGGTCCATTTGGATGAATTAACTATTTATTGACAAGGAAACATCTAGTGTTCCAGCTTTAAGGCCCACACAAGACATGTGGAGAGGGTGTTCCTGTGCCTAGCTGGTTTCTTAAACCTGCCAAGCACTTTTTTTACTGTAAGAGTGCTGCTGCCCTGCTGGTAGGTTGTAGAGGGTCATTCTTACAGTATATACTAGCTATGGGTGCTGCATCTGACACGGCCTCTTTAACTGGACCTGTTCAAACCAGTGGTCCTCCCTATTATGGATGTGAACATCCTTATCTTTTAAAGAGTGACCAGTAGCTCGTAAATGTGTATAGACTACAGAGCCCTGGCCTGACGAGTTGGCTCTTCTGTGTTGTGCCATCTTCTTGGCCTTTGCCTGTTTGGTTTCCCTGATGCACACGTTACGGCAATCCTCCCACCGCTTAATAGCATATACTATATTGCCCAGTCCTCGGGGTGAACCAGTTTGACCTGACTTCTGGTGCAGTGTGTTTTGGGGCTTGAAAGCAACTGAGATGCCGTGTTTGGAAAATACATGTCTCACTTGTTCCAAAACACATACGGGATCACTGCAGTCAGCTTAGACTGAAGATGTCACCTGTATGAGTGATGAAACGTTTCTTTCATTAAACCTTGTGTACAGATTAACTGGTTCAGCTTTTTTGTGCTTTCCCCATCTGGGTAATTGAGCATGCATGAAGACGTTTTTTTCCAAAACTTTCTCTTCAACTACATTCGACAGAATCTATCTGTGTAGAGCACTGATCCTACTATCTGTGTGAGAAAGACTTTTTACTACTGCAGAAAAGAAAACACATTGGAGCAAAAACCCAGAGTGGTACAGTTACATCACAGTCCATATTAGAATGTAATTTGTCACTAGTATCGTCCGAGTTGTAAAACTTGATAAATTCTTTGACACATATCCACACTTTAAACAGTAGCTAAACAGACCATATGCCTTGTAAAAAAAATGTTGTAAAACATAATAATCAAGGATGCCAAACGACAAAATTATTTATTTAACGGGGTCAAGTGGATTGTTCTGCAATACTTTTCATAATGTAAAACACTTATGCCAAGGCCTATTTTTGTCTTCAGTACAAAAATAGGCCTTGGAACAGATAAATATGTTTTATGTCCTCATTCCACTCAAATCTCACTACTGCTGTGAAGCAGAGAAAAGAAGAGGTGGTATAACTTTGGACTTTCTCTCTATGGCCTTGTGTTTTATTTTCAGCTGATTAATCAGAAGATCACGATGTGTGTGCAGCTGTACAACTCTGAGTCCTTTGTCTCTGTGCTGGAGTACCTCCTCGCTGTCGGCAATTACCTCAACGAGAACGCCGGAAAGGGAAAGGCCAAGGGCTTCCGCCTTTCCTCATTGACTAAAGTAAGACCTCAACACTGTTGCCTGACCTCTGATGGGCTAGGGGGAATGAAGCTAATAAGTCTACTCACTGATATAGACACCCACACTTTCTCTATGTCCCCTTACAATTTTGTCTCATCTCCCTCCTGTTTCGGGAGCCCAGGTCTGCTCAGGTGAACCCTCCCAAACAGTCTGACATCAGGTGATTGTATCACCGCATGGCTTCACAGGCAAATTGAAACCTTGCACAGCGCATGGGTGGTATTGAATGGGTTTTGGGGAGGTGAACTATCATTAACTATAGCAGTCGGTGGGTTTATCTCAGTGGACCTTTCTATCAAGCCATCTTGTCTGAGCCCGTGTTTTATTTTCTTGTTTTATTTCATTTCAGGTCGTAAATTGTTAAACCAGAATCAGTTTATCAGTCATGTAGATTTTCACATACATGGAATCTGACTCCAAGTACGTGACTCTCACAGGCACTTCACATAGAATTACAACACAACAATGTTTGGATTTATACACAAGGATTGACTATGTACAGATGAAAATAAGAGGTGAAAAAGTATAATCCTATAGAGAATATATCAGAGATATTGAAATGTTTGGACCTTACTTGCGTAGCTTAGTAAATGTGTGCCATTTGTTGTAAATCACAAAGTAATAACAAGTCCATTTTCCATTTACATAGATGCCTGAGGTAGGTGGGCATGACAGCGTACCAGTATATGTACAATATACAGAATATAAAGTATATATGAGATAGATGGTTGGATAAATAGTTCTTACACTATTTTCTATCACCTGTTTTAGATAATTAAATTGATGCACATCTCTTGCCTTCATTTCATTTGATTTTTGTTTCAACTATTGTTTTATATTGTTTGACCTTGTTGACTACCTGGAATATTGAGCCTAAAAAAGGATTTTCCTCTCTTTCATTTCAGCACTGTTTTGCCCCATTCTTTGTGAACACCCTAATTTACATCTCTGTTCCTTTAAGGAGCTGGGTAGTTCACATACTGGACTGAAAGCTGAGGAAAACTTTCAGTGGAATGTTGAAACGTACTCATGTTTTTTGTTTTTAAACATATGTCCAGATAACCTGATTGAACTATTTTGACCTTATTGTTTTATATCATCGGTACTCTGATGGGAGGGTCTAGTCAGGGATTGTGGCCCAGATGTAAAGTGTTGTCTTCTTTATTTGATGGTGCTTAGGCTTCGTATTGCCTCAGAGGCGTTTTGAGGTGGAAACGAGATCGGTTGGCATTTATTATGCCAGTCACACCCTTTAATGCTTAATGGTCGGCGGTTGTTTTGTTTAACACCCGGAGGTTTATCTTAAATCCTGCTTTTCTCTGTACTTTTGAGAGTCAATACTCGGTGCATGCCTTGTATCTATGGTCCTCTGGGCCTGGCCTGGATCTCAAATTGGTAAACAACATAACCTCGAAAATACTGTGCCTATCACAGGATTAGAGAGGAGCTGCTTGCATTTAAATTACATGGCAATGTCAAGCTTGCAACAGCACATTTTTGCCATTTTATACAAATGCATTGTTTACAATTTATGGGTTCTATTGATTATTTTTGGCAATCAAGTATGTCGCTGAGTATTTTAATAAATAATCAAGTAATCCTAATAACTAGGTAAAGCAATGTTGATTATTTCATTTTAACAGATTGAATCTGAATTCACTCCCAATAGTTTGTTTTCCAAACATTTTTCTGTACGTATCCCTAGCTTCATGGAGCTAAGGATTGTCTTTGTGGGGTCTAGCCATAAGACAGTGCAGGGCTGATGGTAGCACTAATGCAGATATGTCATTTTCATTGGGTGCAAGGTGGTTTTTCTCTTGCCTGGGGATGTTTGCTGATTTCTGGGCTCACCATAGCATCAGTTGGGTCTGGGATTGCTGCAGAGGGTGTGTCAGTCAAGATCAAGTGGTGCAGTGTTATTTTGGTGTCAAATAAACCAATATAATGTCTGTGACATTGTCAGTAGTGCTTGTATCTATGGTGAGGTCCATTTTTTGTGTCTGCATTAGTCACCACATTGTGGGGGTTGACTTAGACTTAGATGAAGTGTGGGAGATTTGGACTGGGTGCCCTTCCTGATGCCCAGCGCCAGGGTTGAACTCACAACATCTGGCCTGTCATTGCCCAAAGCAAACAAAACACTGCAAAACATAAAAAAATGGTGCTATGATTCCATAAATGTCATAATATTGGAAATATGCTGCTATGTGCTCCTAAATATTCAGTAACTCCATGTCTTAAAAGAAGATCATGTGAAGAAAACCCCTTTAAACTGTTAAGGTAGGCTATGGTAAAGTCGATGCGTACATTGACATCCTACTTACTGGCTGGCCTTGAGCAAGGGAGATGCATTACAGTTACTTTGAAACCCACACATGCTTAATGATTTATTTTTCCATCCCTACCTAAACCTCATTTCAAGACTTTTAGCAGTTTGGCTACAGTTGCACCACAGCACTACCAAGTTTGTGAGGGGTCTACCCTTTTCTGACTGTGTGCTCTCTCCTCCACAGCTCACCCAGCTCCGTGGGAAAGACAGGAAGTTCACTTTGCTTCATGCCCTTGTAGAGCAGATCATCTTGCAGGAACCTGGCTTGGCTGCTGTTATTCAGGAGCTGGGAGAATTCGATACAGTCCCAGGAGGTAAGCGCTAATCGAGATTTAATCAAAGTTGAAAACACTGTAGGCTACCTATCAATAAGAGCAGGATAATTGAGACTTCTTTGTGTCTCTTTTTTTAAATAGCTTCCGTCAAAGGACTGACTGCAGAAGTAGATGGTGAGTAGATCAGTTTCTGTCTGAGCCTGCCACTCTTTACTTTATTGTGCTTAGTGAAATAATGACACTTTTTTAGCACCAGCAGATGCAATTTATATAGGTATGTGGAAGCACAATAGGGTCTGTGGCAGACTAACAATGTACAGTAAAACCACATCTATGGGAACAAAGAGGAAGATGTTACCAATGTTCCCTGTATTGTACAGAGAGTATGTAAGCTCGAGTCAATATACTCTGTATTTTCTGAGTGATAACTTAAGTGGCGTGACTCTAAAAAGGCCTACTGACCTTGTTTTCTTTTAGTCCTAAAGAATGAACTGCAGAAAGTTATACAGTACAGGAAAACCTACAAGAAGAGATTTACTGTGGATCAGCATCCAAATTTCTCCAAAGACCTGAAGGTAAATTACACACAAAGCTGAATATGGTCCAAAAGCATCTTTAGATTCTAGTCAGTTAGATTGATGTTTGTGGTTTGGTGTAATGGGATCTTAGTTAAGCAATGAAACACAGAAAAGGACAAACATGTATCCTTGAAAAAACATTGTTCCTCAATAATTTCCATCTATGTACAGTTTAACCTCTTTACACCTTAAAAAGGTACCATAGTTAATAAACCCTGCTTACTTTAGGCCTATGCATCAGTGATGATGTGAACCTTGAAAAACATTACAACAATTAAAACCAATCACTTCCCTAATTATTTTTCTCCACACTGCAGATGGCAACTGAGAAGTACAATGCGGAGTTCTCTGCACTGACAAAGAAGTGTGAGGAGATGAAGAAACTCTACTGTGACATATTGGTAATCCCTGAGTTATCATTTCATTATCTTTGTGTACAACTTCACAGATAGATGGCTTCTTGTTCCGGAAGTGTCCAGATTACTTTTTTTCCAATCGTTTCTCAGCTTATCTTCCCACCCTCCATGAAGTAGGTAGATATATTTCACAGATATAAGTCCTCAAGGTTATTACGTTTTCACTAAAAGCTTGTGTTCCTGAGGGTTCTTCATCAGATATGTTAAGTCTTACCACACCGTTTGAACGTGAATTCTGCGGATTTCCATCTTTGAAAGAAAAAAAAATCAAATATCTTTACGTTTATTGGACGACCACAATGAGATCTCGTTTGCAGCTTCTGTACCTGACTATATATTAATAGATAAGGCAAATATGAAACAAGACATACATAGCTTTGTTTTTGTACATGTACATTTGCTACTATCTCCCATTGTCAGACATGAGATCAAAGTTTCTTAATGTCACACATATGAAAGCTACATAAAGATTTTAACAAAATACTGAAATAAGACTGTAAGAGCACCCAGGATGTTTTGTAAGCCATCATAATTTATTTCACTTTCAGAACTGATAGCACTACTGTGAAATAATGCACTAGAAAATATATAAAAGAATGGCATGACCTGATGCGATTACAAATCATGAATGATTGTTTTGACCTTTTTGGTTTAAGGATTTTAAAGGGATGTTGTTCCGTTTTGAAAGCATGTGTTAATGCGACTGGGTAGAAATGTAGCCTAAGAGCAACAATTCAGCTTGAGCAATCAAAACGTCAGCCCAGAGATATTTGAAGGCTTCCTATCTGTATAGGCCTGGTAGACTAGAAAAGGTCTATATGAGAGCAGGTCAATTTACCATTTAGTTTGCAACCCATTAGAGGAGAAGACTAATAATGGACCATTGAATACCGAGGAGGTTGTACAGCATGCCAGAAACATTTCTGAAACACAGTAGGAAGAGTATAGACAAAATGAAGCTCTTTTAGAAAGTGCTTTTGAAAATGGAGTCTAAGATAAGATTTATCACTGGATAAACTATTGATTTGCTGCCATCACCTCAAAATACTTAACAAGAGGTTAAGCAAAGAGCCCCCCCCCCACTGCGTCCCGATATGCAGCAACAGCAACATCTAGCCATAGGCCTGCAACTAGAGCCAGAGATAGTTGGCAGCAGTCTTAATACCTGAATTACATCATGATGAAATTTGAATATCGTCATAATGTGATATATAATTTTGATTCTTAAATCAATCAACAAGAATCTTTTACCTAAAATTTTACATAAATGAGAAATTAAGCATTTGAGATCATATTTTTTGAAAACTAGTTTTGGTTTGATATTATACTTTAAATTATCACAAAATTCAATGTGATGTATCCCATTTGGATTCTTAGATATATTATTGCTGCATATATGAAGAGATATCGTTGTATCAATATTGTGTCAAATTCCCTCATGTGGATTTGAATTCTGTCCGAAGTTGATGTTTGCCTTTAAATATATGTACTTAAATGGAATGGTCTCATGCATATTGTAAAACCCCTATAATCTTTTTGTACATTTACAACAGACAGGCATCTAGGCCTGTGTCCAACCCCACAACATAGGGACTAATTTATGACACGTAAAACATCTTAAAAGCAGTAGCTCAGTGGTAGAGCATGCACCTCCAAGTCAGGTGTCGCAGGTTTGATCCCACTGTGCTTCAGACAAAGGTATCCAGCCTTTAATCCCCCATGCTCGGTAAATGTGAGGCATATAATGTAAAGTGCTTCGAGTGGTCGCTAGACTAGAAAAGCAATATATAAAAATGAGTCAATTTACCTTTACAACAGATGCACCATGGGAGTTTAATTTCAGATTTCATGCTGTGGGAGGGAATTCTCCATGCTCCCATTTATCACCTGGACTCTTCCAGATAATGACAATATAGCTGAATTCCCAAACCGAGCTGTGGTACTGTTATGATGCCCAAGCCGAGCTGTTATGATGTCAGATAATACTTTACCCATTCATGAAATTCCATCAAACTCAATTACAACACACATCACCATTTTTAGTCGAGTTAAAAACTACACATTGATGTTATGAACATTGATACTTTTTTATATCTGATTTTTATGTCATTTTTTAATGAAAGTATACTTTATCTACTTAGCTGCTTAAATATATAATGTAGAGTCGTGGCTTATACCAGACAATTTAACAGGTGATGTATTATCTGTAGGATCCCCCCCACCCTAAAAAAAAATCATCAGAAATGTGTTCTTTTTCCATTTTCCTACTTATCAAATATGTCTTTGGCCATCCATCATCAGAGCTCACTCACCCTTCCTGCTGTGTCTGAACTATCAGATATGAAAAAGAGTTTTGAGCTTGGTAGGGAATTGGGTTATATTAGGTATACAATTAGATTGCTGCGCACACTAAACTTTTTTCACAACTCGCACACAAAGGGAGAAAGAATAGAGGCAGAGAAATAAGAAAGCTAGGGGATGAGACAGACAGAGATATGTAAATTACTTAACAGTCTGCTGACTTTGCATGAAAATATTCTCTTTGGTACCCAAAGAGACATGAGAGTGTTTGCTATTATTAGGCACATGGTCTGGCTACAGTTGGATAAATTGAGTGTCTAAGCCAATACAACGTCCAATGGAAATTGAGCAGTATGGTAATCTGCTCTGGTGTCTGTTATGTACAAGTTACTGCATACACATTAGGCCCTTCCAAGGGTATCAGATGACACAGTAGAAGCCGACAAAGCTGTGGAGTCACGACTTGGTGGAGGAGGTTGAGGAAAAATTGTTCCATGTAGTCACATTTTGTCAGAACTCATCTCATGATG
>OMLC01103116.1:36305-48006 GCA_900302585.1 Regalecus glesne | reverse complement strand
GATTAAGATGCAGAAACTAGGCTTTCTGATAATGAGGTTGAGTCAAAAGAGCCAACCTTGATTTCATTTATTTACTAAATGCATTGAAGCCATCAATGACTTCATACTGGTGTGGTTGAATGTTTAAATGTATTAGAACTTGTTTTATCAGAGGATCCCACCGTACATAAAGTATGTGTCGTTTCCTACACTTCAGGTCAGCCACAGATGTGCAAAAGATGCATACATATACACACATCCTTTACCAAGATGCCCACCAACGTTTCATGAGAGCAACTGTGATTTTTGTCCCCCCAACCCCTTTTCTCTCTTATAGATTCTAGTGAACATAGGAAATTACTTCACATTTGAATCAGTCTTTTTGTCACCCAGAAAAGGAATCTACAGTTTTAACTTCCATGTCATTAAAGTTTACCAGAGTCAAACCATACAGGTAAGCTTTTTGACTGCTTCCAATGCACACATGGGAAATACTGTGATTTGGAAATCTTAAGATTATTTCAATATATAACATTTTATTTTCTCATATAAATTCATCAATTTTTGTGAAACAAAGTGATAAGTGGCACCCTACCCACTCACATGGATACATTTTGAGGGGCTGTTGCTCTAACCTGAAAAAAGGGTATCCCAGTCAATCAAGCCGTGCATCAAGGATCATGTGAATTCCCATTGGCAAAGCAAATTACATTGCCACAAAGAGTTTAGGAAATGCAGATTCGCATTTCAATGTACAGCTCAGACAAAGAGGGCAGATCAGGTTTAGCCAAGGCGTCAACCCATACTGTGCAAGTCCTTGACCCTGCCCTATACACCCCATCCCCTATAGTCGCATAAAACTCAAAAAAATAATGATACCCACTTAAAAAGGTTTTATGCTACATTAAATATTACCAAAGCATAGAATTGGAGTAAAAAAATGTTTCCAGACTATTCCTTAACCTTCACTTCTCATTGTTGTCGGGCTGTCTAGGTGAACTTGATGTTGAACGGAAAACCGGTCATCTCTGCTTTTGCTGGAGACAAAGATGTAACTCGTGAGGCAGCTACCAATGGAGTTCTGCTCTATCTAGAGAAAGAGGACAAAGTCTACCTAAAACTGGAGAAGGGAAACCTGGTTGGTGGATGGCAATACTCAACGTTTTCTGGTTTTCTTGTTTTTCCTCTGTAACAAAAAATATTTGAGAAATAACCTTTTTCACGATGTTTTGTCACCATATATTCATGTAGTGAAGACATAGTAGTATCAACTGGATCTTACCAGACTAGTTGGGAAGGATAGATATGAATGGATCACAACAGAAAGAGGAAAACAAATGTTGAAAACAAACTCTGTGCCAATCATACCAACGCCCATTCCAGATGAAATACTACTTGTAAGTTTTAATGTTCCCCATGTTACTCAAGTCATCTTGAAGAGGACGATGCAAACATCCCAAGTATCAATTTTCATATACAGCTTCTTGGAATCAGTGTAGCATATGGATGTGTTTTTTTTCTCCACACAAGTTGCAATAGTGAACCTTTATCCTTGGTGTGCCTATGTAACGTGTTTTATTACATTGCATTATCAAAGTGTTCAGCTGAGAATGAATGATTTAGATCTTCTCAGAATTGCTGAATTTGGATAATCCAAATCCTGCCCTCCAGTTGGTTCCATAGTCGGGCAGATTTCCAATCAGGAACCATTTGTCAAGAATGTATAAGTTTACCTTCATGCAAACCATCATAAAACAGGTTCCCATTTGTGGATTCTATAAAACCACTTGTGGTCCATGGTCATTAAAAGGGACAGTTCAACACAAATCAATCCTTGGTTGCGGGGCAATAAAGAAAATATTTAAAAATTACATAACAAGCTCTGTGAATCATCTTAAGTAATTAAGTTGTGATTTCTGTAGATATAGCCGTTACGTTTTTTAAATGTATATTTTTTGGTGCTCTGAGCAACACAAGCCAAGTTTCATCCAGTTCCATTGTATTCAAGAGAAGGCAGATATCTCTATGGCTGAGAGCTCTCTAAAACTTAGTAACTCCCACCAAAATGATCAAAATGGATCATTAGCAACACAGGTAAAAGGAAAACAACCATTTTGATTTTGGGATGAACTGTCTCTTTAAGAAATAGTTTAATGGGCCTTAGAGAATCTTGATAATGATGCATGCTCAAGTTAGACACAAGTGGCAACCAAAAATGGCAACCTAAGATAATGTGGCACACCTGTTCATTATGCCATTGGTTAGACAACAAGCCATTCTTATCAGAGGCTTGATGCTACTTTATTATCTTCTCAAGTTTCAGTGACGGTGTTCAGAACAGCTAACTTAAATTAAATTTTGACTCGGATAATAAGGTAAGGTAAGATCATATATTCCTTTATTAGTCCCATAAGGGGAAATTTGCAGTGTTACAGCAGCAATAAAGGTAAGCATCACAAAGAAGCCCTATTAAATGTTCGCCATTTTGATTCACCTTGCTATAGTGATCTGAGCGGCAATTTGGGCTCCAAAATGGTTTCTCCTTGTCCATTTGCTGAATCTCTTGCATATGGAAATTGGATGAACAATGCTGCTAAAGAAATATTTATTTGAAAGATACAAAAATCTAGTTAGTGCCTTCTTACTTGTACGGGTGCGAAAAATTTTGGCAAACAAACTAGTGTTGACATGTTTCCCTCGAATATTGTTTATTTATTCGATATTAGAGAAAAATTAATTTCATAGCTGCATAACTTAATTCCTACATTATTTCTAATTATTTAAGTTAAAGATGAGAATTTGACAATCACAGCGTCAACTTAGTCAGCAACTGACTTGGTTCGTATGAAACTGAATGGAAGAAATATCTTCTAATATCTGGCATGTTGTGATGTATTGGACTGATAAGCGTGTTTTGAAGTGTAAAATAGTTTACATAATAGGTAACAATGGAGCAAGGCCAAGCTGTATAATGTGAGTTGAGGTGCAATCTGAAAATTGCAGGGATTATTTTCCATAGTTGCACCATTCAAGAACCTGGCAGATTTATATGGCCTACTTATATCCAGAAGTTATTAAGGTCACAATATCCCAGACTACAGCTTTGGTAGATTTCAAGGAAATGGTCTTGAATTTAGCATGGTTTTATCTTACTTTAATATAAAGGGAGACTTACAGTTCAGTATTTTAACAGAGCCAGTATGGGAAATCATTCCAAATATGCCAGCGTGGCTTCTATCACATCTTAGTTTACCATAGTTATTGTTTTACATATTGTAATATTTACAGATTGTGCAGTCATGGCAATCCCATTTGCATTCCTGACATTTGAGGAATAAATTAGGAATGTATTCCTTCAAGTACTTTACTGAAGTTACTTCTGTCCAAATGCAGCTGCACTCAAGGTGAAATCGATAGACTGGATTTCATTACATCACAATCATCCTGTACATAACTGCTGTGTTTTAGTGATTGTTTCCGATGCATTCTTTTGTAAAAAGGTACCTATACTGTACATCAACTTCAAAGTGCCATGACCCAACCACTCGCCCACAGAAACATCCCTTGTATTTACAAATGTTGAAGGTATCTTGTTTATAGGATGGTGACTCAAGGGCCGTCAACACCAAGAATGATAATGATAATTAATTCAATGATATGAGCAGCCACACTGAAAAGATTGTCAACAGTGACGCCAAGCAAGTGCTGAACACGTCAGCTGTGTTGACTGCTTAGGAAAATGCATATTGATGGCTATTCATGACATGTTACTGCTGTATGTTGCGCAGAGAAAGGAAAAGAAAACCAGAAGAGTATTGGTTCGTAAAAACTGTCAATAACAAGAGGAGCTGGGAGGATCCAGCACTCTGTTATGAGAGTTGTTGTGTCTTGAAGACATTTTATTCATACTTCTGTACGAGTCGACATCAATTTGATTTTATCCTAGATCTTCAAGGAAGACATCAGTGAAGACTAAGGAAAATTCAGAAACCCCGATAGCACCAGATAAATAATTGTTACAAGTTAAAGTATTCACAGTCAATAACTATTTTGGATATTACATAGTTGACTCTTTGAAACATAGTTTGGAGGCACTAGATGGTGGCTTTGAGTTTTTATCCACCTGAATTGAAAATTAGACATTTATTTGTCTTCTATCCTGCTTCCTCCAAACCAGAACTGGTGAATAGATGGGGTGGATGGCTTCCATGTGATAGTTATTCATTTCTCCCTAAACTCTGTTTCAGTAATCAATACCCTCATGTAACTGCATTACATTCACAAAGGAAATATCTGAAATATACTTTTAACTATAATTATACAAAATATAGAAAAATACAATTGTTGCATCAATCTCCATTTGATTTCTCATCGGGCCCTGCAGGTTTTGACCATGGTCTACAGGCAAAGAAAATATGTGCAATATTTCAAATGCATAAAATAGTGTAAATAGGAATTGAACAATAAATGTTTACAGATGTATGTAATTCCCGAAAATGTGAATATTGAGTAATCAAAAAGTGTGATTAAGTCAAAAGATTATTTTGACTTAATTTTCATTGAAGCATTTAACAGCATAAATGCTCAAAATATATCTCCATCAATTTCTGTGCCAAGTTGTGAGCAAACACATTGAGGTGATATAGAGGGATTTTGATGTGCAGCACAAATGATCTTTGCTTAGCTAGTAAGTTCTATTACAGATGTAAATACTACAAGATCATTTTAATCCCTGGAAATAGTCTGTGGATCCTCGCAAACACAAATATAAACTAAAGTGCTACTGTCATTACTATATTACGACATGGCAACAGCCCATTTATTTCCTACTGGTCAAGAACCGGAGGAAAATGCTCTGTGTTGATGCAATTACATTAATAACTTCCAATGTGTTGAGTTAAAGATATGTAATCCATGCAATAAATCATTGTTACATGGTGTTGGATCAATATAGATTTCTGGTTGCCTTCTAAGCATTATGTTGCATTGCTTTTGAAATAAACCTGTAACTGTGTTGAATCCTACCGTCTGCATTGTCTGGGGTGTCCTGGAAAAGTAATACTGATTTATGTTAATCAACCGCATCCTCCACTGTTTGTTGGAGATTATTCAGATTTGTGTTAACAGGTGTATGCTAACCATTGCCTCGGAAGTTCAAAGTTAGTTGGAAGACAAAGAAAACTCTGAAGTTAAGATAAACTCGTAAATATAAAATAGTTTTCCTTTTTGAAAGCAGAAAATTGAGGAGTATCATAATAGCAGTATCATTTCTTTGTCTTTTTCTCCTGAGGCCCAGGAGAAATACAAATTTGGAGCATGGGAGGTATGCTGTGTTGAATGGAAGGTCCATTTTTACATGTCACGATTAGTCCTCATGTTGTGAGGATGGACACGGACAGTAGGTGGGCAGCATTATGCATATGAGGGATTCAGTCATTAGTTGAGATGTATGCACAGTGCACTGTACACCTTGAATGTATCCTGTGGAATACAAAACCTCTGCATGAAGGAGAGCGCTTAGATTATCTTAATACCAACACAGAGAGCAGGCAACCAGTGTGATTTTCACTGTAAAGCAATTTTCTCTCCTACAGAAAGGAAAACAAGCCCAGTGGTGATGGGTGTTCACAATGCTTGCTGTATAAAATATATTATGTCGCACAAGGAATGGAAGTCATACTACATTGTGGCTCTGCGAAGTACATGTAGTATGTGGAGTATCCTATACCTCCAACTGAATGCACTATTGTCGTATGACAACGGAAAAAAGATATCACTGCATCAATGGTTCTCTATATCGGTCACAGTAGCTCTTTTTTCATATTCTGCCAGGTAATGTATTACATTCATCTATTACTCCTGGTCTGAAAACTCTCTTATAGTGAGAGATCTGTTTTACATGTCATGATTCGTCCCCAAGTTGTAGGAATGGACATAGACCTGAATGGAGCTTGGGGGATTAAGGCTGGTTGCCCTTCCTGATGCTCTACGGTGAGTTTGAACAGAACATCTGGCTCATCATTTCCTGGATTGCACACTCAACCACTGAGCTACCACAGCCCTTATATATTTTCAATGCATTCATTCAGAATATTTTATATCATGTTTGTAATTACTTTTTTTTAACCTCATTGATTTCATATTAAACTTAGCATCATCCCTCTAATGTTCTGATGAGACAAACCTCACCTATAGTAGAACGAAGACAGGCTTGAAGGCTTGCTTTTTTTTGGTCTATATCGATGTATTGGGTTCCACAACAAATTGCATCCACCGAGGATTCACTATGCTTTCTTACATGCTATGTATGTCTGGTTATGGGATGTTATCAGGTATAAACTGTGCTGTGAGACAGAAGGATACCACTGATTTTGCCTCATCAGCAATTTGGCAATAAACAAGAATATATATACATAAACTTTATAGATACAACAACTAGGTTTTTAAGATAGTTGAAAACAAGTGGCAATGATCATCAGTGCCAAGCCAAACTAGTACATCTGAATCAAATTCATTCATTCAAAATCTGTCCTAGGTTGTATGCCGATGCAGAGTTTGAACAGAAGGATCTGAAACGTGTTGGGCATTCTTAGAGGGAAATTATGACAGTAGAAAAATGTACTAGTCTCTGGTAAACATACAGCTTGCAAATAACTGCCAGTCTTTCATATTTACCAACAGAGTGACTCCAATGACTCTGGTGAACTGTGAAAGCTTTGTTTCCCTCCTTAAAAATCTGAAGACATACCATCATAGCTATGGCCCATTGCTGTTGTTGCCCAAACTTATATCTGAATAAAGGAGGCATCAATACACATGTTAAAAAAAAATGGATGTCCAAATGGCTGATAGTAAAAGTTTGTTACAGCTTTATCATAAACTAACCACTGACCAACCTGATACATTCAGAAATTAAACTTTGAAACCAGGTTCTCCAGTTAAGCCCTGCAGGGGAACACAGATACCTGTAATTCAGTACTAAACTCAACGTTTAACAGCATAACAAAAAGGGGGAGCTCAATAAAGTTAGAAGTCCTGGGATATAACATAACCTCTGAGGGAACGATGAAATTATATCATTTTTTTCTCATTGATGGCCTAACTATATAGCTAGGTGGGCAGATGGCATGAGGTCTAAGATCATGGGTTGCTTAAGCTCCTCAGAATAGATTAAACCAAAGAAAAAATCTGTTGATATTTTTATTCAAAATAACTGATTTCCAGTCTACAACATTCTATACTGGGGCTACATACTGTGGCTGCACAGTACCCATTTCATGTTTTATGTTAGAATGAACTGGGGCTGGATCTCTAGCCTTTAGAAATTTGAATTTACTTTACTAGTAGAGCATATCATGTTGTGGCTCCTAACACTCTACCTGTCAGATTGTTTATGGTTGTCAGCAAGAAAGTCATTGATTATTTTGGGTGCGTCTTATTTGTGTTCTGTGTCCTGAATTTTTATATTACAGTCAGTAGTTATGATTTTCAACTCAAGCACTTCATACCCAACAGCCTAGGCCAGTACTGGGTTTAGAATTAGAGCCCATAAATGTCACAAATCCAATTCCATCACTACCTAAAGCCTAGCCTTCAAACCCAATCAACTCATCACAAGTATATAACAAGAATGCCCAGATGCTTGGCATACTATAGGTAAACAAATAAATAATCACCTGTCAAAGTGTGGACGACAAAGAATTTACAAGCAATTTTTTAAAATAAATTTTTTCATGAAAATGAAAAGATCAAAAATAACATCTGCCCTTTGGCTATCACCGGCCAAGCTAAATTTCACCTTCACATTCGCTTGGATACGATCATCGACTGTAGTTCCGAAAAATGTTTACATGATTACGCTATGTCTGAGGAGCACCATGCTGAGGGCTGCGGTAGCTCAGGAGTAGTCTGTGTGCTTTGGTAAATAACTAGCTAGAGGATGTGAGTTCAAACCTACCATGGGGCGTCAGGAGAAGCATCCGGCCGCAAACCCCCACACCTGCCCGGAGATAGAGTTGAGAGCTATCCAGGGTATTTCCCCACTTTTTGCCCAATGAGCACGGAGATAGGCTCCAGCATAGCCCTGTGAACCGACATCAGATAAGTGGTGAACAGATCAATAGACAGATGAGACCCGTAATAGTTATCAATTAGTTCATCACCCTTCCTCATGGGGAGTCAAGTTATTTGTATTTCCCATTATCACACATTTACATCAGTGGGCTTTACAAATAACACAACATCCTGTCCTTAGACCCTTGAATAGGGTAAGGAACAACTCCCCAGAAAAACCCTTTAACAGGGACAAAAAAATAGGAAGAAATTTCAGGGAGAGTAACAGAGGAGAGGTCTCTCTCCCAAGACAGACAGAAGTGCAATGAATGTTGTGCGTGCAGAATAAAACACAATTTATAAAGGATAACAGAATCGTTATGGAATTATAAGATAGATGAAAAAACTGATGAGGGGATTGCCAAGTATTGTCCATATACCACTGGAATATCATAAGACCTGAGCTACATGACTACCATCGCCACACGTAGACTTGACAGGACAGACTACACATGCATGCAAGAGACTCCCATCATTCTTTTCACATACATGGGAAAGACAAAACAAAGTCACATTGGAGTGAGAAAAGACAACATTGAAACAAGATAAATTATATGGATTTATAATTTATATATCAAAATAAATAGGACATGAAAAGTCAACTGTTTTGAATTGAGTGAAATGAAGAAAAATTCAGCAATAGTCATTTTTAGTAGAATAGAACACAACACACCAACATTATTTTGGATGGTCACAAAAGTAAGATATCCTTGCAAATAGATACTGAAACTGAAAAGTTGACCAAGCAGAGAGGTGCCAAGGTCCAGCTCAAATTGAGCAGTGACAGAATCCTGTTTACAATGAGGCTTTTTGAATACCATTACTCCTGAATCCCTCATACAAAAGAATTGGGAATGAAAAGTTAAGATATTAAAACTCTTCGGTACATGTTGGACTCTCACATATCACATCCCAGAGGTAATCTAATACACAGAGACCCAGACAGCCGTGGACATTGAAAAGCCTACAATTCAAGTTTTAATGGGATTCTTCATTAGATATGAAACCAGGGACTTTTCATCACCTCTATTATAGTGGCCATTGGTAGAATGGCTTACAGCAGTTAATTTCCTTAAATACATGAGAGTAATGACTTTCATGGTTCGATGGATTAATCAAACACATTTACAAACCTTTACAGTGATTTGCTTGTATTAAATCTTTTTTCTCCATATCAATCCTCCAGCAGAAAAGAATCAATTAAAGGTTTGCTAGAACTCCTCTCTTCTCAAAAGACCTTTCGATCTCCCCAAAAATGTCAAGCCTGTAAAACCCTTGTGGCTTTTTTAAAGCTTCGTATGCAGCAGGTAATATACATCATTAACATTGTTTATTACAACCTTCTCATCATTATTTTTTGGGGGGGAACACGGTGACTCGGCGGTAAACCTCTAGTGGGGTGCAGCAAGTTCAATCCCACCACAGGGTGTCAGGAAAATGGCATCCAGCCTTAATCCCCCATGCTCAGTAAATGTGAAGTGTACCATTGCAAAGCACTTTGAGTGGTAGCTGGGGTAGAAGAGCTCTATATAAAATAAGTCTGTTTACCACTTGACATCTACTCAAAAATGCTTGCAAAGGAAACACTTTAAGGCATTAACAAAATATTTCACAGTATTATTCAATTCTTATGGATGACCACAAATGTAAAACTGGACCATCTTTAGATTCCCAGAATAAAATTGGGCTTAACACATCTTATTAACTGAGGAATCATTCATGTGCTTGATTTTTTTAGGTTTTAAAGTGTTAGCGCCACCGATCTGCTAGAGATGTTGTACTCTGATGTTGAGCTTCTTCCTGGACCCCTCTAGAGATATTAGCTTTTATATCAACTCCTACTGGGGACTTAATTTAATTAAATTCCCCTTATTAATTAGGTCTGCAATACATGACCCTAACACTTATATATATTAAGCAATCTGTAATTCAGACAATTGGTCATTGACTAATAAGTTCTGTTTCATGGTTATCCCGAAAAGCTGAGATTCTGTGATGAGATTTGCCAAAAACATTATTTTAGGGCAACTGCTTAAAGAGAGTAGTGCAAAAAAAGTATAACAAAAACTTTTACACCCACAGATTTCAGGTATAGCCTACCAAATAGTGGCTGTGTAAAAATATAAGTGATAACATTTTATTATCAATAGTGAATGAGCACAACAAATGTGAGGCTTTTTTTAATGTATAAAACTACCAAAATAAGTTTGGCTTTGTCTTGTTAACTCTTCCATATAGATCCAATACACCAAACCTAATTGTGAGTCCATGTATCTTAAGTTAAACCTACATACAGATGTATAAAAAAGACTTATTAGTCTTCAATTATGAGCTTTTAACACTGTTGAGAAAAAAATCTACTGAGGTGCATCCATGTTGACTTATCAAATAATATTCCCTAAAATGGTTATGTTAGGTGAAGGTTACATATTTTTGTAAATATGTTTACAGGTAATTTCAAAACAACTTCAGATATAATATCTAAAAGACTGGCAGAAAACTAACGCAAGACATTTTGCATGACTTCATCCAAACGTTGTCATTTGATGATATTAACACCAAGTGACATTCAGAGCTCTTTGGGAAGCTATAAAATTCATTTTAAATGGATTTGTGAGTGAAATCCCTTCTATTATGAAGGGAGGAGAGTTTTTAACTAATGGTTAAGTAGAAGATAGGACGAGGAGGAATTGCCTCTATCCCATTACCCGTCTCCTAAGAAACCAAGAGAGAGGAGGAGATTGAATGTCTTACTGGTATGGGTACTCAAGGAAGTCCCAAACCAGAAGTGCATTTGTGGGAACCTATTGACAATTACATGTAGCTAGCAAAGGGGAATGATTATACAATATGTCTGCAGGCCACAAGAATGTATTGATATATACCACATAGGCAAAAGATGAAAACCGCCCGAGTATACTGCTGTAACATGGAGGGGTGTATTTGGTCTGAAGTAAAAGTTGTAGATGTAAAAGTAACATATTTATAAATGCCAGCTACTAATGTTTTCCAGCAGAATATTGCCTAGAGCAGCTCATGACCTCTGCAGGCTCACAACCTTCTGCCATTGCTTTATGGTCAAGTTCTGACACTCACTTGCCCATCATAGGTGCTTTTGGCAGCAGACTACAGTCATCATTTTTGACTGGTCTGTGGCTATGCACACTCCTATGCAATAAGTTGCAATGCACAGTGTGTTCTGACATCTCAAAAAGAGGTGAATCTGTTCAACTGGATCAGAAGTTTATTGGGAAACGTTTCGACACTCACTTCTTCAGCCTGAGCTGAAAGCAAACATCCCCCTCCTTATAAACGGTACCTTGATGCCACACAACAATAGACTGGTTTCACATCCAAGTTGGGTGATCAACCACACATTCAGTGACAATGGGCACCATTCACAAGGGATTGGGGAATGTTTGCGATCACGGCATTGTAAGACGCCGATAGATGTACTCTCAGGCCACCACCCCTATTCAAAGACGGTCGTTCCCTCTTAACATAAATGGCCTCCTTCACCCCCCTCTCAAACCAGCGTTCCTCCCTATCAAGGATGTGAACATCATCATCCTTGAATGAGTGGCCACTCGCCTGTAGGTGGGTGTAGACC